>JARHVA010007131.1:250000-415000 GCA_037957365.1 Torreya grandis
ATTACCAATAAGTCACACATCATTCACTTACCTCATGAAAGCTCCATTAGGCCTTAAAGACCTATTAGGCCTAATTACCCCAAAAGCATTACATGAAAATATGAAGCTCAAAAAACCTATAAAAAAACTTTAAATCCACAATAATCATATTTATTGAAACTTTATGACCTCAAGTTCATTATAAAACTCATTATATTCCATCACTCATGCTCTAAAGACTCAAAAACACCTCTATAAAAGACTCACTGTAATTTGCCATAAAGTTCCAAAACACAGCCAAGAACCTTTCACCATCAAAATATATATAGGAAATTTAAAACACTCCAAATATATGTATAATATATCATGTAACCTATATTACATCACAAATTTCTTGTTACACTTCCAAACTAGTCAACATGACACAAGAACATCAAACTCACATACAAAAAACTGCCTGTAGCTCTAAAAATATAGTCATAAAGAATGTTGTTTCTTAGCACTTATAAGGGAAATTAAAAGAATTATAAATAAAATTAAAATTTCCTATGTGAAATTTATAACATCATAATATATATATATATATATATATATATATATATATATATATATATCTTGGTTACAGTGTCAATCATTGGTCTTGTAGACCAATTTTTTAACCCTCTCTTTCATAGTTCTTATATAGCCAGAGAAGACATTTTGGTTTCCATATCTCAAATCCTTAAAGTGCCTGTCAACATAGTATAAAATATGGATATTGTTTTAGGTCATAAAATCCAATGTAATATTCATTATATTCATTAGGTAAGTGCATATATCCTTCAACTCATCATTCTCTCTTACTTACTCAGAACTACCATTTTGCTTTGTGAACTAGTCATGATGATATTGCATTTCAAAACCTATTTATAAATAATAAATAAGTATTTATTCATGATTATGATCCTTATGAATATTTATAACATATCCAAACACCAATATATAGAGGTCTAATGGCCAATATGTAATATATAGACCAAACTCTGAACCTTACACCTTCACTATCTCATCTTGACTAGACAAGACATCTTGTGAACAACATTTGAAACATTTTAAATGGAATAAAAGGAATATAAAAAATATTTAAATGTGTTATATTTATTATAAAACAACCTCAAGAAATTTTATCCATTCCTAATCCAGTTCAACTCATCCCTAATCTCGTACTCACTTTTGCTTGGGTTTTCTCTTTGTCTTCACTCTTAGGATTTTTAGGGATAGGTCAATCTTTCATGACCATTTTAACATATTTAAGGTCTATAAATTTATTATAAAACACCATTAACATGAATTAAAAGTCACAATATTTAACCTCCATCCGTTTTTCACCTTTGACTTAGTTAACCCTATTTGTTATATCAATTTTTTAAGAAATAAGGGATTTCTTGTAGCTTCTACTCACTCTCCTAAAAAATCAATGCCACATATAAGTACATGAAATATTCATATACATGATACAATCATAAAAATATCATTTCCAATCTATTATAGTCACTCAAAAAACTAAAACTTCACCATCAGGTCACTATAAGTGTTTTAGAAGGGTTTAAGACCAGTTTCCATTCTTAACATTTGTTCATAAAGATATATCTCTAAAACAAACTCATAATTCTTGTAAAATATTTTTAGTGTCATTTTCCATCTCTCCCCAATATTTTATCTTCCCAGACAATAGTCACATGTGCCAACAATCATCGAAAGTTCCTTCTCAGGTCTATAACTCTTCATTCTAGCACTTGAGAAACCTCAAGACCCACTTTTCATGCTTTATCCTTCAACTCAAGACATAAAAATTCATGTGTAATATTAAAAAACATATCAAAACTCAATCCATTCCTACATTATCTCTCAAACCTCCAAACCTAATTATGATACCTCATTCTACCATCTAGGGTCTTAAGACTAGGTCCATGAGAAGACCACTAAATAAGAACTTTCCCCTTTGGCTCATGATGAGAGTAATTTGACAATCTCAACACCTTTATCACATGATATAACACTTATTTTAATAATTTAAATCTCATAAATATTCATATCACCACCATCATGCCTCTATAAGCCATATCCACGCTCAAGAACTAGTTTATCAAATAGACCTACTGAGCACCATAGCACTTTGATACCTTCCTGCCACTGTCGATGAACTATAAGACTCATTATCATGCCAAAATACATTTATAAACTCTCTTATGCATGTAATGACACAAATCACTAGGCTTTATTATTCTTCATGCATACACCTTCTCATAGGGCTAGAATAAGCTTATCAAGACACCTACTACTCAAAAACTACTAAACCATGCTCAATGTCATCATGAACACTCACCAACATTTAACATAAATGAAAAAATTAATTCATTAATCACAAAAATAGGAACATACGTCAACATAAAAATCATGAATTCCTTAATGGGCATTTCATTATGTTTTATAGGTATATTGGCAATCCCATGGTCACTCTTGGGACATATTAAAAGATATTCATTTTGCTAGGTTACAAATTGTAACATGATTTATAAATGATGTATTAAAATCCCTATAATTATCTCATAATGGAAGCCTTTTTCATATGGTTAACATGATATGGATGGAGATATTATTCCCCTTTTGTCAATAATATGAAATATCAATTTTCTTAATGAGATGGCATTAAATGTGAAAATTGTTGTATTGAACAACCTCATTTATAGAGAGGTAAGCCAAGTATGGATTATTTAATAATTCCATAAATTATTTTTTGGATGAACCATTTGGTTTTTTAACAAAGGACATTATTAGTGTCTCAAAGGAAAATCAATGTGTACCTTTATGATATGGTTATGCTTGGGATTATTCTCCCTAAGTAACAATTATTCTGATATATAATGTGCCCTAAAGTTTGCCTATATTTCATGGTTAGTCAAATATTGCTTAGTTGATCTCAATTAGGTGATCTTATTTCCATCCTCTATTATGCTAAGGTTTAAATTGAGTTATACTATAGGGTAATATACCTGAGTTTTCCTGACTACTCTATTTACCATTGTGGTGGATTCATGAAGGAATGGTTTTATCCTATAAACCTTCAATTAAATTATCTTAGGAGATTGATATGCTTAAGTATAATTATCATAATAATAAATATCCCTATGAGGTATCTTGTTTTGAGTATAAATATTGAGATATAATGGTGTGTGCGCACAAACCGATACACCCCAAACTTATCTTCCCTTTTTATGAAGACCTCTCTTATAAAACACTTTGATGATGTGGTAACCATGGTTATGTGTTTATTTTCACCTAATAGGATGTTGTTTGAAATAATTTGAGTGTGAAATCAATTAGTTTGTTGACTCTTGACCTTGGTTTTGTGAAGATACATACACAGTGTTATTACATACTCTATAATTTAGCAACTCCCAAAAAACAATTTGGGGTGTTATTTCATCTAGTATCAGAGAAGTGTTTCTACTTTATGGAAATTTGGGACATTAAAATGTTGTTATTAATAAACTAATAAATATTACATTGATCTGAACTACATGGTGTTCTTACAACGACACTTGGTCTCTTGAATTGGTGAAGAAAATGCCTTATTCGATAATACTAATGTGATATAAATTCTTGAATTCTTGAATATATTGTAGTCCAAAAATCAATAATTTTATACAAAACTATTGTAGTCCAAAAATAAATAATTTTATACAAAAGACTTTTATACTTACCCGTAACCTTGGTTTGGTCAACCCTTTCCAAATCAAGTTGCATTAGGGCAAGTGTCACATGTTGACTTTTGACTTGTATGAGTAAATTGACTGGAGATTGGTGATAATGGATTCACCATTAAAATTAAGGAAATTATATTAATTATTTATTTTTGGCTTGTATGGGTGAGTCATCAGTAGATGGTTAGAACCTTATGACCTTTGAAAGACTAAGGGTTAGACTTAAACCTAGAAGACCAAATAGGGTAAGAGTATCTAATTTACCTAGGTAAATCATTATGAATTAGGATCTCTACTTGTGAAGGAGTATCTTGAGATGAATTTAGGTATAATATTATTGTGAGTTAGTCTCCTTCAAGTTGAGAAAAGGAGCTATTATCACCGAATATTTCACCCTAAAAGAAAATTTTCAAGATTCTTCCACATTTGGGAAATATGGGAACATTTTCAGGTATGTGGGTGTACCTATATTGGAAATGACACTACATATTTAAGGGTTAGATCCTTGAATATATATTGAAATGATATTATCTATGCTAGTTGATTACTTATTTGGAAAAGAGTTAGAGATTGTATGAATTGAACCTACTCCAAAGGAGGTGATGCACAACATATTTAAAGATACTCTCAAGATTGAACTCATTAGAACACTAATAGACTATGAATAAAACTAATGTAGTGTCTACAATGGTTTCCTAGTAATAATATTTCACCTAGAGGTCAAATTAATAAATATAGGTTGTAGGGTAATGAGGGTAAGGCTTGATTGAAATCACTTACAATCAATAATCCACTATATACCTAAGACATCAACATTAGGACACATTAGATGACCTTTAATAATTTTTTATCAGCACTTAGGTTGAACTTGGACTATAAAGGAAAGATGACAACCACTTTTCCATATCAAACAAACATAAAACACTAATCACATATTAGTAAACAATTGTAAAATGCTCTATTCATTACTCTAATAGGTGTACAATACAATTTTTTGTAGAGTCTAGTCACACCAACTTGAGGGATAACCAACAATATCTCAAAGGCTATATTTATAGAAGGGTCTTTAGAGAGAGAGATCTTGGTGCTAAAAGAGGAATCAATGATCTCAACTCCATTTGAACTATAGTTATAACTACCTATTCATTTATGCTCATTAAAAATTCTTGATTGATCTAGGTTACTTCAAGTGGTTACAAAATTACATTATTCCCTCATAATTCTCCTTGATGGTTACAATGATGATATCAAGTTGTTCTGGGCTAGGTTTTGGAATCAATGCAGTTACAACCATCATATCAATCTGTTATAACTTTATCCTAGTGATAAATAATCTTCATTGGTTCATCATGGCATGAAAAAGTGGAGAGAAGGGTCCTTTTCATGTAATTGGTCTTGGAGATGAAAATATTGGGTTCTACATGTTTATTTTCATGGCATCCTTTGAAATACTGGCTTCTATTCAAACTAGATCATGCTCGAACTCATCCCCATGCTCATAAGTCTAATATATATGAAAAACCAATCTCAGACTCTTGGTTTTCCTATATTCATTATGTTGATGGAGACCTATAGACCACATAGCCTCATTATAAACTATCATTAGGTCTAAAAAGACCCATTATGTCATTATAGGAACTAAAGATTCACCATGTACATGGATCCCTTTAATAATAATGAACATAGTCACATAACGAACCTTATAAACTATAAAATGTCAAACCAAAGGTCCATATTAAGTTTTAATATCATCCCTTTATATTATTGATGACTTTAGCTTCATCACTATGTCTTTTTCATGGCATTTGATCAAGTTTCAATGGTGGCATGTGCCTTTTTAAAAGCTTTCCCTAGTTCAACCTTAGTCAAGTTTTTGATCTTCAAGAAGTCCCTTAACTTCTCGACCTTTAATTTCATTGGTCATCAACTATGAATCAAATCATTGAATCATTAATATTTTCTCATACCATTTGATTCCATGGTATGAGTTAATGTGAGCCCTCAAATATATCCTTGATCTATCAACTCTGTCTAAGTTGGTACCACTTGGCAGTCTCATGTTTGCACTTAGGATCCACTGTTAGTCTACCTATTTTACATGAGTATGCCATATGGTGGCATCTTGAGATCCTTGACCTTTTGACTCATCTTGCACCATCATATCAATATGTATGATGTAATACATACCATTTAATTTTACTAGATTCAAAAATAAATGGCTATTTATTATGGTCTGAAATGACATCTACATGACCATCATTTGATGTCTACATGAACCTCATTGACATCTACATGACCATAAAATTTAAGACCCTAATAGTTTTTTGCCATAGCTTAATGTCAACATTTGTGTGAACATCTCCAATTTTTTTACCAACTTTGAAATATTGGATCTAGAAGCAAAAAGGTCATGGAGGCACCCAATTTGTAGGAGATATTCTTTATACTAAACAGATTGTGCCCACTTCATCCATTAGTTATGGGAGCTTTCTAAGTGTGTTTATAAAATGTTTAAGTGATCTGATCTATGTGTTTTTCATGATGTTTTCATGTCTATCACTAATCATTTAAACTTAAATGGATATTTTATGGAGCTCAAACTTGATGTTAGCACAAACATCTTATGTTATAGGTTCAACTTTGAATGCTCATAACATGAGCTAGGAAGCTTGAATGAAATTGAAATTTATAGAGCATGTTCTTACCATGAATAACTCCATGGTGTTATAGTCCTTTATCTCACATGTATTTCCTGAGTGAAGATAAAAAAATATTCAAATGAGTTTGTCTAGTTATTTCCATGTGATGTGCAAGATGGCATGGCCTCTTAGACTCAACAAGCTAAAATTTGAAGGCTTAGATCTCAAGATAGAAGACTCATCAAGATATGAAACTTTTAGAGAATGATATTTGTATTAAGGACATTGATCACACATGGTTTTATGGTCACATGAAGCTTTCTAAGCATATTTATAAATTTCACAAGCAATTTGTCCAATCTAGTTCTTCATGACATCTTGATGATAGTCTGGCTTCAAAAATCTTGTTCCTAATCTTTTGTAGCTCTGAATGAACTCCTTCAAGCTGGTGTATACCCTTTCCTTGATCCTAACTATTTTGACACCATAAAAACCTTCCACTTTCATATATAACCCTAAAATGACCCCTACGACATAAAAATACACAATAACTATGATAAACTATTACCAAAGATAAAATGGAATATGAAATGACATCAAATGAGATAAAAAAAAATAGCCTATGCCATTATAAAAATCCCCCTATACAAGATTTTGGCTATATGGGGTTGACCCATTTTAACATTTGATAAAAATGGTCAACATTCTTAGTGGTTTCTTAAAGGTGGCATGCTTAATATGCCATGACTAGTTGCCTAATCCTGTCCATTGGGATATGGAGTCACAAGTATATAGGTTTGACATATAAACTACCTTGACAACACACCAAACAATAGAAAACAAAAGGAACAAAACACAAACCAAGAAACACACATGTGTTTTATGAGGACTTAATAAACACAATACAACAAGAAAAGAAACACACACCTAATCTAATATTTATAAAACTAGCCTTAAGTTTTTAATAACAAGGTTTTAAATGTATCCCATTCATAGGGATAGGCAACTCTTCTCCATTCATCCTTACTAATTGAAAAGAGTTGTTTTACTTGTACTTGATGATGAAATATGGTCCACTTCATAAGGTATCAAATTATTTATGCCTCCCTAGTTTTGCTTTATCTTCATCCCATTTTAATACTATGTCACCTTCTTGAAATGATATTAGAGTTGCCTTGTCAAAATATCTCTTCATTAGTACTTGGTGATGCTCCATAGGTTGATGATATTTATATCTAATCTCTTACAACTCCATTAATTCTGTCAATCTCACCTCCATTGGGGTATTATTAAGAAACTCTAATTGATGTGCTAACTCTAAGGTTGGTATATCTTGAGAGATATACAACCTAGATTCCCTTCCATAGATAGACACAAAATGAGAATTCCTTATTGACCTCTTTGGAGTTATCCTATTAGCCCGAAAGGTTATCTTTAATTTGGTGTGCCAAGTTCTTTGGTTATTTCCAAGGTTCTCTTGATGATTTTGATCATATTCTTTTTAGTATATTCAACCAACCCATTACCTTGAGGGTAACAATTAGATGAAGTGATAAAAAATATTCCATTACTATTCCTAATAAACTATCTTATCACCCATAAAAGCAAGAACATTATCTAAAATAACAGTAGCAGTGCTAAACCTTATTATGATGCTCTCATAAAACTCCAAGATAACATTCTCATTAGCTTCCTTCAATGTAACTACCTCAACCCATCTTATAAAATATTAATTTGATTTGAGTATCCATTTATGACTAACACTTTATGGGGGATGTATCATGCCAATGAAATCAAGACCCCATTACATGAATGGTTGATCAAATTGGATAGGATTCAAAGGAAGAGATACAAGCTTCTATTTTTATACAAAGAAATCACATTGTACACACCTTCTCACCCAAGCATGGTAGTCTTTGAAAAGGTTAGGCCAATAATAGCCTGCCCTCATGATCTTGGTAGATGTGGTTCTTAGACAGAAATGAGCTCCTATTGTCCCATCATGAAACTTCTTGATCAACACTCGAAACTGATCATTATCAATGGATCTAAATAGAAAACCATTGATTTTCATCCTAAAAATCACACCATCCACAAGATAAAATGGAATATATTGCAACCTAAAATATCTCCTTTGTGATCTACTTGTATTATTATAATACTAATGATTTTGAAGAAATTTGATCACATCCTATATCCAAGTTTGTGAAGGTAATGAACCAACTAATTTAGAACAATCATGATTGAGTAAAGCCTCTTCATTTTACACATTTAGATATGAAGATAGATGTTCACAAAGGCCCTTAACCCTTATCAATATTGTCACCTTGTTATCAACATCATATTCCATTACTTTAGTGATCCACCTTGCCCTCTTTTCACTCAGATCTTCTTTCAAGAGAAAATATTTGGTATTAAGATGAGAGAACACAACATGAATGTTATTATTTTAAACCATATGTCTAAACTTATTTAGTCACCTTACAATAATAGAGACTTGTTTTTCTATAAATGTGTACTTTACTTCTTAATATTATAAACCTTGACTAAAGAATGCAATTGGTTGCTCCACACCCTCATCATTCTTTTGCATCAGCATGGCTAATATAGTATCAAGGTTGGAAAATGAATACAACATGAAGTACTTTGTAAAATAAAGATTCACAAGAGTAGGAGATTTTTCAATTGCTTTCTATATGGCTTAAGAACTACTCTTACCCTCTTTGGTCCAAGCAAAGACTTGGTTCTTCCTAAGCATAGTTGTGATAGGTTTCACCAAAGATGCAAAACCAAGTATGAACCTCCTTTTAAAATTTATCTTTCTTAAGAAACTTTGAAGACCTTTATTATGCAATGGATATGATAAGCCTAGAATAGCCTCTATTCTTTCAAGATCAATAGTCAAACCATCTTTGGAAATGATATGTCCTAAGAGCTTACCTTCATGAATAGCAAAGATGCACTTCTTTGGATTAAGAGATACTCCATATTTCCTATATCTTTCAAGAAATTGTATCAAGTATTGCATGTGTTCATTACCATATTTATAAAAAACTATAATATCATCTAGATAAACCAATATCATCTCATTGATCAAACCTTTGAAGGCCATGTGCATTGCTCTTTGAAATGTTGCACTGACATTGGATAGACCAAAGGGCATCTTCATATAAGAAAAGGTCCCCCATTTAGTAGTGAAGGATGTCTTAAAATGATCATCCTCACTAAATAAAATTTTATTATATCCTAAATATCGATATAGAATAGAAAAATGTTGAGAACCTAAAACCATTTTCAAAATCTACTCCATTAAGGGTAGAGGATAGTGATCTTTAAGTGACACTCTATTAAAATCTCTAAAGTCTACATAAATTCTTATCTCCCCATTCTTCTTTATAATAGGATCAAGGTTAGCTACCCATGTTTAATTCTTGATGATAAATATTATCCTAGATTTAAGGAGATTGGTAAGCTCTAACCTCATGAGTTGCTCAACCTTGGGGTTGATAGGTCTTTGCTTCTATCTAATCGGTTTAACTCTAGGTTCCAACTTAATGGTATGGTCTGCTAGGATAGGATCAAATCCTTTGAGTTACCTATATTCCCAATAAAATATATCATGAAACTCTTTGCAGAAATAAATGAATGCTTACTTCTCTAATGTAGAACATACCTTTCTTAGTTTGAGGAGTTTATCCTTGAAGATCAAGACTCTTTCACAATTCTCTTCTTTTATAGACTTACCCACTTTCTCCTTAATATTTTGATCATTATCATTGAAGATAATTTCTAAGGTCACCAAAACCTTAGGTATCTTATTTGTTCTTAGTTGCACAATCTCATCACCCAAATGTTTTTGGAGTCTCCTTTGATTCCTATTGACCAAATTTGACTTTTAGGTCAAATTGGGGATCCCCTAGGTAAAAAATTGAGTTTTAGGTGTTTTAAGGGTATAATATTAATGTCATAAGGTGTTTCATATGTCATTTAATGTTATTCAATGTCATATTATCCATGGTCACTTATTTTATTAGCCAACATGTCCTTTTAAGTCATGTTAGGGGTCAAAATTAAGCATTTAATGAGTTGTACAAGTTTATTAGGAAGTTTGAAGGTTAAAAAATGTGATGTAATGTCTTATGTGTCCTTATAGGTCTTAATTAACTAAAATAACTAAAAATTGGTGGGTTCATCAAAATAAAAGGTAATTTTATTGAGAAAGAAGAAGAAAATGGCACTTGTACATTCCTTGGGAAGTGTGACACATGGTAAAGGGTCATGGTGTGTATCTTTAGTTTTTAAAATCTTAGTTACAAGTTTTTTAATCTGAAAGTGCCATTTTTGGCCCAAAACTATTCTGTTACTTTTTCACCCTTCTTGGCAAGCAAAAATAACCTTCAAGTTTTTACTTGGTATGGTCAGCATGAGAGGTTTAAGGTAAAACTATTTTATGGATATATTATACAATTATTTATATTATATTTTATGTTTGGTTATAGAGTAGTGGTTTCATGATATTTATGAACCATTCTTAATAAGTTGGCATTTCAAATCTGCTTATTAATCTACACACCCTATAGGTTTTGCCTTGATTTAAGAAATTATATATGAATTAGTTTCTAAGTTTAGCTACATAAGATGTTAAATCTCCCCTATAATTTTTTCAATTCTTATTTTCAAGTTTCAAGTTGATTTGATGAGCAAACTATCTCAGATTTGTAGACTGGTCTTATGTGGGAAGACAAGCCTGTTTTCACCATTTCCAAATCTTCATGTTTTAAAAATGTCCTCTAGGGATTGTGATAGGTCATTAATCATGTTTTAAATGTGTTAAAATTATCTCATGTAATATCAATTTCATTTTCCAAGAAACATCCATGAAAGTGTAGTCTTTGAGAGCCATACAGTCAATTACCTTAAACTGTCATGCATAATTAATTTGGAGCTATACATAATTTTAAATAATGTATATGGACCCATATGGAGTTTTAAAATGTTTATATATCTCTTTAAAACATTTAAAGGTTACTAGGTTTCCATATGATGTAGGAAAAGGGGATAGTTGTAGTCAGGGAGAATTTTTATACATAGTCAACCATTAATGCACAACTGACAAGTATTTGAAAGGGAAAATCATGTTGGAAGAAATGTTTTATACTGAGATATATCCTTGATATTGTAATGATTATTTATTTCATGCTTTAGATTGGTCTAAATATTATATTGAATCCAATTCAATGCTTACTACCCATATTCCTCTTTGTTGCCTGCACATTAGAAAATGGTCACGTATAAGTGAAAATATAGAGAGCTGAAGAATGTTGTTTTTAAAAATTGAAACATTTTAGAGCCTTCCATAAAATAATAATATATTTAGGAGGGTATATCAGACCCATTCTAGGTGACAAGTTGATATTTTGAGATAGATAAGCCTTTAAAACACCAAATGACTATCTCAGGTCTATTTCCCCTAAAATGACAAAATAGTGATCCTTGAGGTTTTGTTGATACCTCATAATAGGGATGCATAGAAATTTTATGCATATTTATGGTATATTATTTTATCTCCCACATAGATCAAGATCCTTTAAAATTTTGAGAGGGACAGGATCAGTAGAGAATAGTGATTGAGAGGTCCTAAAATGGCCTACAAAACACTAAAACCCTGTAGTCTCATCTACAAGTTCTGTGTTTTAAATGGTTTTAATATCCTAAAAATCAAATTAATCATGATTTAATGTTTAGGATGGTCCAATTTACTGAATGAGGAAAAAAATTCATGAATATTATCAATGAGGTTGATACATGGCTATGTAAACCTTATGGCTACCTACAATCTGTACATCGAGGAAAAGGAAACCTACAATAGGGTAAAACAAATAGTGACCTAAACATGATGTTGTGATGATTTTTGAATACATTATATGGGAATTTAAACATGAAAAATTTATTTTTTCCTTAAATAATCAATTAATTGTCTCTAAACACCATGACCAAAGATGAACTACAGGTCGTAAACACCTATAGCTAGTTGTAGGTGACTGTAGGTGAATAATGAGTTGAGAAGTGTGCCTAAGTAATCATGGAAGGATATACAAGGTTAAAAATGTATAATAAATATACTAAATGATAATTAATGTTTAAATTATTTTATTATAACACTATACCAAGCCTAATAGAGCAAATACACACCTACAAGCCCTCTCATAGTCAACTATAGTTGACTTTGAGGGTTAAAATGTAAGAAGGCTAGAATGCTTAGAGTGTACCTAATTAAAACACAAGTACATGGGTCAAATATATGTAAAATAATAATATCAAATTAAATACATAACCTAAGTAATTAATTTAAGTTTTAATCATGTAAAAGACACCTGCAGAAGTCACTTTTGAGAGAGAAACACAAAATGTAACCTCCTACCTTGATTGGTCCTAAGGGAAATTCAACTCTAAGATGTAATAATTAGTGGTATGGTTTAAATTAATGATAATAATATATAAAATTGGTGTTTATAATCCTATTTTCCACTGTAATATCATTAAGATAGATTAAAATAGAGCCCAAACAAATAGCTCACAATCCATTGTCTTGAACCTAGCCCATAGTCTGGCCTGGCAAGTCTATATTGGTGCTTAGTATTCTTGGAGGCTATAATAATTTAATAAAGATCTGAATTTTTGTTTAAGGAATATTAAAAAAATTATGGGGCTCATAAATTATTTAAATTGGTCTATGGAAATAGGGGAGTGCCCTCTATTTTATCTCAAACAGAGGGCACTCCCCTCATGCACAAACCTTGGTAGTTTTAGGAAAAGGTATCAAAGAGACCCTTTAGGAGATGATGGAAATTTATAAAAGGTATTGAAGGCTTATTTTAACCTATTATAATCATGAAAATAAATCACAAAATTATTAAACCAAACAAAGTGCCCTGGACCCTCAATGTTTACAAGCAGGCCTACTAGGTAGGCTTTGGCCTAGAGTCCAAACAAGGGGTCAACCTCAATACTAGCCCTAATTGAGATTTAAAATTGGTTGTGAAATTTTTTTGGGATAATTTTATAGGCTTTTTATCTATTTAAATTCAAATAAACTTAGTTGGATGGTCTAAACCACAAGAGTGCAGGTAGGCCTAATAGGCAAGGATTAGGCCTAGTGTCTAAAGAGGAGGTTTTTAACACTTTTAACCTTAAATATGAATTTAAACCAATTTAATAATGTTTTTTTGACATATAGATATTTTTAAAGATTTTATAGTGAAAAAAAAATGAAAGGTATCTATTCTTGGACATCAAATCAATTTAGACCTGCAAGAAAAGTGAAGGACAAGCTCGATAGGAGAGGGTCAACTGCTCATATATTTTTTGAGGTTTTTAATGGGAGAAAAATTAGTCAAAGGATGTTATTAGAGTTATTTAAATATTATTTTTTGTAATTTTTTGTTAACTTAGATGTTATACCTTTATGAACTAACCTTAAGAATCAACAGTGCTCAAAAACCCTCCAAAACACTTATAAGGAATAGTCTAGAGAAATGAAGCTATAAAGATATTATCATGAGATATTTTGAATAATATGGTTATTTTAAATTTCATATGATTCCCTAAATATTCCCCCATTATTATTATTTGTATGGGATTATATGGATGGGGTGATAAATAGGCTATTTTTGACCATTTTTTGTGTTGTGTAGGTTATAAGAGGACTCTAAAGATTAAAATATATTTGAGATAAATATTAAGAATTTTTATAACTCCAAATTTAAATTTAATACCTAATAATAACTCCTAAGTGCCTTAATATGATCTCTCATCTCAGCTAGTCAAAACTAGCCTATTGGACAAGCTAATGAGAAGGGTGTAAAACCTCATGTGAGTTGATTTTAAGGTGTCCTTGATGATTATAATTACATTTAGGGTCTTTATATGTGTCATAAACTCACTTCCATGGATTTTTATGAGAAAATTATGCCGATTTTGAAGCCAACTGTGCAAGGTGCATGAAAGAGGGGGTTTTTGGATTATAGATGATGATAGCTCCTTTCCAGGTGATTCCAGAGGACCAAGCATGAAACAAATGAATGGATAGGAATTATTGATACCCTTAACCTTATTTAAAATAATTATAAATAGTATTAATTAGTTATCAGGTGATATAACAGGGTCAATCACGAAGGCAGTTTTTTTGAGTTAGTCATGGAGTTTTTAGGCCACTTTTCATGAGGTTTATGACTTAGATTGAAATTTTTACTTATTTTACTTACATGGTTCATCCAATAACATATTATCATTCACAAGTAACTTATTATATTATATTTACAAGTGTCATTTTTACCCTTGGAATACTCTTTTCTCTCTCTCTCTCTCAAGTTATATAAGAACTAGCCATTTTGGTATTGTAATCCATGCTCCATCTGAGTATGGAAAAGCCCTACTAATTTGTATAAATTTTGATCAATAATAATACAGATTATTATCTATTTTATGATTTTTATTAGTTTTTTCATTTGGAATTTTTTATTTTTCATAAATGATAACTCTTGTTTTCTTAACATGATTATCTCATTCTATCATCTATTTGTAGTTGGAAAGCTTCTTCTTGAAGGGCATGTGAAGTGTTCTAGGAAATGTAAAATATTTAGTGAGTTAGTATATTCATTAGTTCCCTCATATTCCTCTTGTCTATTCCTCTTAGATTTGCACACCCATCCATAACCTCACAATGTAATATTGATGTGAGAATATGAAGATTGGGGAAGTTTATGTTAAATTTGTCCCTTGATTTCAAGTGTAACATACATATGGTTGAAATTAATCATGTTATTTGGTGTATCACCTCCCTTAGAATAATTTTATTTCAATTATATCTCTCCTTTTTTACCCCCAATTTTAGTTTTCGTTGTGATCCAAAGTGGTACATCAAGGGAGCTAGCCCTATCTAGAGATTCACCTCATCTTGTAGGCTAACCACAAGCCTATACATGTCTCTATTTTTCCACTTGGATGAGGATAGATTTTCCATCTCCTTAAAGGGTAGAAATCTAAGGGACAAAAATTCCTTGAAGAGAACATAGCCTCATTTTTCAATAATCATGCAATGTGTTTGTCACTGTCAAACACTTGTCAAGTTACTTCATTATGAGGTACATAAGGTCTGATAATTATCTTAATATTAGACTATCTTCCCTCATTTTTATGGTAGTTAGAGTATAAAATTAAGCTCATATAACAACTAGTCTATTAGAATGACTATTTTGATCCCTTCAGAATGACTTTGTATTAAACCTATTGAAGTCTTCAATCAAATCCCATACCCTATGCTTGTATGACTTAAGAAAAGGGTTTTTTATAGTAACCACATTGCTCACTTGATGCACAACTAATTCACTATCTCTATATACTTGAAAATTCTTGATTCCTTTCCTCCTTGCCCATTGAATGCCATGAATTAAACCTTCATACTCAACCACATTACAAGCACAACTAAAATAAAATATGTATAAAGCATAATAATTTTGTTTATATGGGGATACCAACATAACACCATCCCATGCACCAAATTTACTTCTTTAACCATCAAGAAACATCTTTGACAACTCATCATTTTCACCATTTTCCTTGGTAAGTATAGATGTTGGTATTCCTTCATATATACAATACACTCCTAAATAAATTTCCTCAAAAAAATCATAGGGATCATGATCATAATTATTATCAACATATTCATCAAGAAACAAATATTAAATACCCTTAATCTTATAATAATTTCCATCATATATAATAGAGTCCTTTTTTTTATGTGCCACATAATTTAGGTTGGAACTTGTATCAATGTAAGGATCAATATGAAAACTTACAAGGGGTTATGTCATAATTGTAACCTTGGCCCCATACCTTGTTCTAAATTCCCAAAAAATAATATTCAATTTAAATATAGGCACCTATCTTGGATATGAAGTCCCTTCACAGGTAGATTGCAAAGTGGGTCTGGAGATCAACCACAACTATGTCTTACAAGTTAAGAAAACTAGGACAATCATGCAAGAAAACCTTCAAGACTTTTATCAGTCATAATAGGTTGGTAGGTGTAAAATATAATTTAATTACCCCTTTGATATGTCACTCAAATTTTAAGCCCAATTTTTTAACTCCAACTTTGGGCATGACAGAAGTAGAAGCTCCACTATCGACTATGTAGTTGTGTACCAACTTGTCACCTACAATGAGGGTGAGGTAAAATGGTGCAGGTTTATAAAACTTAGTATATTTTTAAAAAATGGTACTAATAAAATTTTAAATATAAACATGGCCATGACTTTGACTTGAGGGTGAGACACTAGTAGGGATATTAGATAACTACTTTTATAGGAGTTCTTTGTGACTAGGTATATGAAGAAAATTCCAAAGAGAAATGGATGTTTTAGTGTTATTAAAATAATATATAATGTTTAAATAATACATACCTACTTTTTATTGGGATTTTTTAAGTAGATAATTACTTATAACATGAGGAATAGGAGTATACCTTGCCATATTTTGACTTGATAGAGATGTAGAAGTTTTAGGAACTGTCACACTTGCAGCTATGTCTTGTTACCTTGCAGGAGGATTGGATGAGCTTATGGAAATGAGAATTCCACCTATTATATCCTTCCTTTTTTCCTTGTATTGTTTTAAACAAAGTCTCCTTGATTTACCACAAAAGTGTCTTCAACCAAAAAATTGGTGAAGATCTCTCCTTGAGGTTTCCAATCCTAATTAACTTACATCATCACCTAATCCTCATTTGATAGGAGAGGAATAAATAATATTTAATCCATCATATATTTCTATCTATTCTCATTGACATCCATTAATTGGTCTTTCTTCCAATCTTCTCCCTGTACCAAATTGCTATGAACTGGTACCATCTCCCTTGTATTGGTGATAGAGTTAGGACTACATACATTGGTAGGCTTGTTGGGATTATGATACCATTGGCCTCTTCTTCTTCCATATTTTTGACCATAATAATTTTGATATGGGTAATGATTCTTATGGGTACCTTATTGCATATTAGCATGCCTATTTTGAGCCTCTAAGGCTAGGAACTTTGCTTTCCAATTAACATTATCTTCTACTTGCCTAGGAGCAACCTTAGTTTTGGTATTGATATTAGGAACTCAGGCTACATCTAGATTATTAGTATAAGTATGATATAAATGAGGAATAGACACCTTAGGAGGCAATCCTTTAGATTATATGAGACTATTCTTAGCTTTGATAACAAGATCATAAGCCTCAAGAAGACTGAAATATCCCATAGATTGAAGCATGATAGTAATTTCAATCCCAATGGCTTTCAAGTAGGGAATAAAAATATGGAAGGTGGTCTCATAGGAGGAATAAATATATTCCAAGTCTTTTTAAACCTTTCATTTAAGTCATGCATTATTTATTTGGGTCCCCTTTTTATCATGTTGAGATGATATATGAAAGAGGCATGGTCAGTTTCATTTCCAAATCTAGAAGTCAACAACACTCCAAATTCATCCCATATTATGATTCATCCACCTTATATATTCCTATACCAATAAATATCCATCCCTTTAAGGGACATGGAAATGATTCTAGTGGTAATGTTCTCTCAAACATATTATTTAAACTACAAAATCTAGAAACATCTCTAATGTGCTCACTAGGTGTGACATGACTCTCACCATTGAATGCGGGCACACATTTCATGGCATTAGGATGAATGGCATCATATACATGAAGTTGAATTAGATTATCAGTATTGAAGGCAAGGAAAGCATGAGGTCTATCCATGTCCTCTTTTTTAATATTTTCAATTTATTTAGCCTCTTTAACCTCTTCCTCACTAGAAAAATCTACTTGTTCTTCAAAGGGAAGATTAGGTTGTGGATAATGAACTTCAAGAGGAATTTAAGGTTGAATGGATGGGTTAATGGGATTTAATGTTCTACAAAAGGATGCCATAGTGAGAACCATGAATTATGAGGAAATTTATAACAAAATAATGGCCTTGAATTAGATTTACCTTGAAGGAGTTTCTAAATGTTGAGTAGCACACTAATTTACAGGTGATGTTTGGTAAGACCAACATTCACCTTGACAAGTTATCTTAAAGATGATGGGTCCAATCAGGTATGCTAAAACTATTATCACCAAATATTTCACCCTAGAATAAATTATTTAATCTTCTTCCACATTTGGGTAATATGGGAACATTTCTAGGTATGTGGGTGTACCTATATTAGAAATGAGCCTCTAGATTTAATGGCTAACTCCCTGATTGTATCTTGAAATGCTCTTATCTATGCTAGATAATTAATTATGGGGAAAAGAGTTAGATATTTCATGAATTGAACTTAATCTAAAGGAGGTGATGCATTGAAGGTTCAAACATCCAGTCCAAAGATTAAATTCATTGGCACACTAATAAACTCTGAATATAACTAATGCAACATCTACAATGGTTTTCAATAAATAATGTTTCACCTAGAGGTCAAATTGATGGACTTGGGCTGGAGGGAAATGAGGGTAAGACTTGATTGAAATCACGTATAGTCAATAATCCACCTATACCTGAGACATCAACATTAAGACACACTAGATGACCAGTAAGAAAATTTTATCAACACTTAGGTTGAACTTGGACCTACAGAAGGAAGATGAAAACCACATTTGAATATCAAACAAAAAAAAAACACTAAGCATATATTAGTAAAAAAATAACAAAATTCTCTATTTGATACTCTAATAGGTGAAAAATATATTTTTTGGTAGAGTCTAGTTGTACTAGCATGAGGGATAATAAATAATAGATCAAAGGCTATATTTATATAATAAAGGGCCTTTATAGAGAAATATCTTGGCTCTAAAATAGGAATCAATGGGCTCATCTCCATTTGAACCACAATTACAACTACCTCTACATTTATGCTCATTCAATATTTTTGATTGATTTAGATTACTTTAATTGGCTCCATAGTTACATTCTTCCCTCATTGATGATCCTTAAGGGTTGAAATAACAAGATCAAGTTGCTATGACTGGGTTTTAGTATTAATGTATTTATAACCATCAGATCAATCTTTTAGAACTTTATCCTAGTGTTAACTACTCTTCACTAGTTCATCATGGTGTGTAAAAGTGGAGAGAAGGGTCTTTTTCATGCAGTTGGTCTTGGAGATGATATTGTTGGGGTCTACATGTTTGCTTTCATGGCATATTTTGAAATGCTATCTCTTGTTCAAACTGGATCATGCTCGAAGTCATCTCCATGCTCATAGATCTACTATAAATGAAAAACCAATCTCAGACTATTGGTTTTCCTAAAGTCATTTTGTTAATGGGGACCTATAGACCACATAACTTCATTTTAGACTCTCATTAGGTCTAAAAATACCCATTATATCATTAAAAGAACTGAGGATTCACCATGTACATAGATTCCTTTAAGAATAGTAAACATAGTCACATAATAAACCTTGTAAACTATATAATATCAAACCAAATGTCCATATTAAGTTTTAATGGCATCCCATTATGTTTTTGATCACCCTGGATTTATCACTGTCTTTTTCATGGCATTTTATTGAGCTTCAATGGTGGTATGTGCCCTTTTAATAGTTTTCCCTAGTTCAACCTTGGTCATGTGTTTGATCTCCAAGAAGTCCCTTAGCTTTTTGACCTTTAATTTTGTTGGTCATTAACTATGACTCAGATCATTGACTCATTGACCTTTACTCATGTGATCTAGGAATTTGACTCAAGAGAGGATGGTTAGTATGGTGTTAGTTCCAAAATGAAATAAACACACTAATAGCATAAAATATCTAGGCCTAGACACTAGGAAGAGCTTAGTTAAAAATCATGAATGAAACACACAACTAAAATGCAAAATAATTTTTTTTTACCTCCCTTGGATACTAAAAAATGCTTGTTGTAGTGGCTTGCTTGGTGTGTGCTCATGAAGTCCTTGGCAATGGAAGCTCAAATACCTCCATCTCTCCTTATCAGCTTTGGCTTATGGCTTGGCTTGGCTTGGAATCACTTTTGCATGGTAACACTATTTTCAATGGCTTATTGAAGATATTTGTGCATCATAACTTTTCACCAAAATATCTTAGAAATGATGTTGTGAGGCCTCCTATTTATAGATTTTTGGATTTGGTCAAAATAAATCTAAACCATCCATCTCAAGATTGAGATGTGTGGTTGAGGATTAATTAAATTTTTATAATTAAGTTTGTAATTATCCTAATCATGACATTAAAATAAGGGGCAATTTAAGAGGCATAGAGGGCATCATGGAAAGCATTGATGAAGCATGGGAAGCATGAATCCTGATATTTGTGACATTTATAGCCTAGGGATATCTTCCCAAGAAATGAGGTCACCTGATGATGTAGATATTAAATATTCATTTCTAAAAATAATTATTTAACAAGTTTCCATGGAATTATTAATTATGATTTGATTTGGGTTAATTATCTCTTAAGCATAATTAAGCACTTTGTGCATAAATTACTCAAATTGATCAGAATGCCTTGTTATTGGTTCAAAATTTGACTGGATTGGAATTAGAAGGTGATGTCAAATGTGTTGGAACTATACTCCCATTTAGGATGTTACCAAAAAAATAACAAATGCACATGTCTTGTGAATAAGATTTGATAAGAAAGATTAATCCAGAGAACCTAGGTGCAAAATTGGCATTTTGGCTCCAAATGATCTGATCAAAGTTAGTTGGCCCATAAATTTCATTACCCCATTTAGAGATACCCTAGCCAAAATAGGCACTTAAATATGTTAGTTTCACATCATTTAACATGTTTTAGTGTTTTTAGGCCAAATTGTGCATTTTAGGTGGAAATTAGCCAAAACCCTGATTGGAGGTTATCAATGGCCATTTTTAGGTGTATATAGTTTTCCCCTATTTGGGAAGATGTTGCAAACCATTGGACAAGTAATGTCTTCTCAAATAATGAGAAATGACCTATATGCCAAAAAGAAGATGATGGTTGAAGAACAAAGCTCCAAACGGTTTTTGGGAAGCCTATGATGATGCCCCCTTGAAGGAGTGGACATCACATTTATTGATGGATGATCCCTAAAAAAGAAACAAGAAGAAAGGTGAATTAATATATGGTTGAGATTAATATAAATAATAAAATTCTTACATGTATTGACATAAAAAGGATGTTGATTTTCCTAAAGTGGGTTATAATCAGGAATAAAAGTAAAAATAATGATTTGCCCATAGGTGGTTATAATCATGAAGATAGCTTGGATTGGCTTAAAATTGATTATTGTGCCTTAGTTAGGGCTAATTAGAAAGCATAAATCAAGGATATAACCTAGAATATAGATTAAAAGACGAGTGGGTAAAAAGTGATGAAAGAGATGGATAGAGGAATGAGATTAATCAATAGAATGATTCAATTATACCTATCAATTAAGAGATGCTCATCTTGATCAACAATGATAAAACTAGAATGGTCAAATGAGTTATATTGATCAAGGGTGGGATGGAAGGATTTACCAAGGTGCCAAGGAGAAACTTCTATGACTCCATTGATTGTAGACCTTCTTGAAGCTAATTTTTGCTATAACATGTGATAGTAGGCTTCATAATAGAACACCATGAAGACTTGGATAAAATATTCATAAGGATTGACTCATGATCCAATAAAAACTAAAAAAACAATGCACCAATGATAAAAACCATGATAACAATGTTGATGAATGAATGTGGATGGATTCAAGTGAAAGTGTGGGCAAGAAATCACCTAATGAACACACATAAACTGAGTCAAGGCAACAATGTTAAAAGCAAATAAATAGGTAAGCAAATAAACAAATAAACAACCTAAAATTAACAAACAAAAAAAAAGTCTAAAAACAAAAGCAAAAGAAAGCATCCTAACAATGATAATGCCCCAGTAAGGTAGATCAAGGATAACTGACTAGGCTTAGACATGATAAATATTTTTAGATTTTCAAAATGTTATGATTTTTTTGACATTTTGAGGTATTTTAACTCATTAGAGAATGACAAGATACCTGCTCACAAAATGGCAAGAGCATTGGCTTAGGTTGGTCATAAAATGATGAGAGTATATGGCTTAGGTTACTCTCAAAATGGTAAGAGTGTATGGAAAGGGGGATTGAGGTGACCTCAACATGAATTGAGCATCACCTACATAGTCTTGAAATTACCTCAATTCATAGTAATTCCATCCACACAAAACATGGGGAAAAACCAACCACGTCCCAACAACTTTTCAAGTCCATCAAATGGCTAGCCAAATGAAAATAGTAATGGCAAGGTGATATGGCAATGCATGATAAACAAGTGTTTCCCCTAGTTTTCCCATAGGTGGTTATAACTAAGATACAATGACATAGGTAAATGATACTAATTTTCCCATAGTTGGTTATAATTATTAGCAAGACTGGTAAAAGACTAATTTGTCCATAGGTGGTTATAATCAGTCTCACATAAAAAAACCTAATAGGATGAAAGATATCTTAGTAGATCAACTGTCACACTACTTTCATAGATTGTCATTATAAACATGGATTGGATTGATTATTTAAACTTGATTGGAATCCTCCTACAATAGGTATGGGAGGAACTAAATGAAACAAGATCAAAATAGGATTGGGTAGAATGACTATAAATAGGTTTTGGCCTAGATAGGAATGGAATGATAGGATGAAAGATATCTTGCCAGATCAACTATCACACTACTTTCATAGACTATCATTACAAACATTGATTGGATTGATTATTGAAAATTGATTGGAATCCCCCCACAAAAGGTGCAAGAAGAACCAAATGAATTGATATCAAAATAGGATTGGGTAAGATGACTAGAAATAGGCTTTGGTTTTAGATAGGAATGGAATGATAGGATGACATGATATTGCTAAGGATAATGATAGTTTTATAAATTGGATAAAATGGTAAGAGGTTTGCCCACAAGTGATGGGGTAAATGGTAGGAATATTTGACAGTGGAAAATATATATGTAACTACGACAATGGCATGAAAATGTGAAATGGTATGGTACATATTTTTGCCCTAGGTGTGGTAAATGGCATATGATTCTATTTTTCTTATTGAGATGGAGATGCAAATCTTAATCAACAAATGATATAAAAAAATACTTGATCATGTTAGTTACTAGCCTACACCTCATCTGAATAGATGCTCTATCAAAAATGGCCTATAGATTTTGATGTCGATAATGTTTTTATGATCATCATTGGTCATTGATTCTAATTCCTTCAAACATCGAGACAAGGTATCCTTGTAGTTTCTACAAAGGAAAATGTGGCCATAGATGGTAAACAAGGACAAATAATAGATGGTAGGTTTATTTGTGAAATGAAATGGAAAATGATAATGGAATGTGTAATGGTGGCAAAACAAATGAAGATCAGGACTTTTAGTCACACGTAATGTTATTGATGCCAGATTTGATATAACTTTGGTTGTGGTGGGGCCGAATACTTGTTCTCTCAATAGGACCACCAAAATTTTGTGTTTTTTGATCTTGATAGTAGCTACCATCTAATTAGGCTATAGATAGGAAGATATTTTGATTTGATCTTTGATTTTGTCTTCATCGAGCAGTGAAGATCTTTTATTCTTAGTTATTGGTGCCTCAAAGAGGTTTTCAGCAATGAAGTTGTCTTGATTGTCTCATAGTGCCTTTGAGAAGGTTTCACTAATGAACATTCACTTTTAACTTTGATTTTATTCTAGTGCTTTCAAACAAGTTTCACTATAAGATGTTGAGTTAGAACTTTGATTGTCCCTTAGTGCATATAAAAATGTTTCACTAGGGGAGTGTTCATCTGTTACATGAATTTTGTCTTGACCTCCTTTCTCTTCTTCAACCGCTATGTCACCATGGATACAATTCAATAAAGTGCAATTCTGTATATTCCAATCGACACTTATGGGAGATGGAATGTCAATAATATAGTTATTTTGGTTGATGGTAATGGCTTGTGGAATGGTAATGAAATGGGGAAAGGTTGCATAATCCTCATAGAAGATACTCAGATAACTTGTATCAAATTTGAAGTACTCATCCATAAAAACTATAAAAGGATCTCAAATGTATTCAAACTAATTGATGAGGCATGCATAACTAATATTGTAATAGCCATGAACATATTCTTTTTTGAATCTGATTCTAACTCAAGGGACTCTAAATTTAATGTTGATACTGATGTTGATTCTGATTTTGATGCTAAATCCAATGTCAATTCAAGAATATAACCTAACTCTAATTCTAATTATTCATCTCATAGGTACTCTGTTATAATGATGTCTTGTTGAATATTTGGTTTTGGACAAATAATTGCTTTTGATGGCATAATGAGCTCCATAAAAACTAGTTTTTCAAATTATGACTCCTCTAGGATGGGAAATAGGTCAAGATACAACTCCTCAAAGACTGGCTTATTAATAGGAGGCTCTTAAAAAATAGGCACATGGTTGAGGTAATAATTTTCCCAAAAGTGGTTATAATCATTAAGAAGTGACTTGAGAAAGACTATTTCATCAGTGTGAGACTCCTTAATAACTAGTATAGGATCAATAGGTGATTCATCATAAGTTGATTTATCGCAAATATTTGGTTCAATAAAAACATCTTGAATTGGTTGGTTTTCTTGGCTTTGGTTTCTAATGAGTCAGAAAATACTAGTTTTTAACACAACTTGATATTCAAATAATTAGATCAATTGAGGTTTGAATGGGATGACTTATGGTTGGATAATGGTAGGGTATTGGGGAGCACGATTACTCACATGAGCCAAAGGACAAAGTCTTGAAATGGTAACAATAGGGAATTGTGGGTATTGATTTCTTTCACAAGCCAAAGGACTACATCCTAGAATGATAAAGGGCCATTATGGAACTTGATTAATCTCACAAACCAAAGGACAAGGTCATAGTATAGAAATGGTTGGGCATTGTGGAGCTTGTTTGCTCACACAAACCAAAAGATGAGGTCTTGGTATGGGAATGGTATTCCTTGGATATTGTAGATCTTGATAGCTTGTATAATCAAAAGGAGGGTTAGGGGTAGTCAATTATTGGATAACAAAAAGACATCATGAAACTTGATTTCTTTTATAATCAAAAGTATCCATGTCTTCCTTATAAACCATATCATCCCAATCATGATTTGGATCATAAGTTGGTTCTTGGTTGTGTTCCATGTACTAATTTTTTAAAAGAGGGTATGGATTTGTATCGCAAACAACATTAGTTATAGTTGGGTCTTCAAAGTCCTCTTCACAATCCTCTTCATACCAATCAAGGTCTTGATTTGGATCGTAAGTTGTTTCATGACTTTATTCCCATGAATGATTAATATGAGGTATATAGAAATCTATCTCAAAAACCATATTAGCATCATTTGGGTCTTAAAAAAAGCCATAAAATTCATTTTGTATATCCATTCTATCATAAATCAAATTGTAAGTGACTCCACCATAAGTGTAGTGAGACACATCCACGTAAATGATGAAATCTCTAAAAACAAAAAGACTTAGAGTTCTACAAACTCTTAAACACTATGTCCAAAGGACAAATAGTTCAAACTTGGTCTAACTTGGTTGAAAGGGATTGAGCTATATCTCCAATGTGGTTTGAAAGTGGAGTTGTATCTCCAAAATGGTTTATGCTAAGACTTGGCATAAAATAGTCTAATTTCAAATGGCATATGCACAAAAGTTCAAACATCTGAATAAAAACGCACATTAAAGGTCTAGGTCAAAGTGTTCCAAACAAGGTCTAAAATAGGAAAGGGAAAAGTTAAGTGACTAGGTCTTTTGTCCAAACATAGAGTCAAAATCTAGGGTCAAATAAATATGCATGTGCTAGGACTTTTTTTTCAAATATCATTAATAGCTAGACTTGAAACAAAGGGTGATGTGATTTGATTTAATCTAACAAGTTTGGAAACAACTTTGACATAGAACCAACACACAGAATCAAACATAAACATGCTCAGTTGGCATAAGGCATAAGACAAAAGGATCTTTGAAAAAAGATATGTTCTCCCAAATAAAGGCACAAATAATGATGAGGATAGGCACTAAACAAACAAACATCAATAGTTTTCAATTTTGGGTAATCGATTAATCGAATTTATGCAACCTAAAAGAGAAAGATTTGTGTTTCATCTCCATGAATTGAGGCCTAAACAAAAATCAATCAATGTTTAAATCTAAACTTAATAAGGCTAATTGAAAAATTAATGTTGAAAACTAGGATTTGACCCAATAAGCTAGACAAGATTGGACAACATGATAACACAAGACAAAGGTCTAAATGGTATACACAAAGTGGTTCAAAACAAACAATTTTGATACAATGGTCATCTAGTTTTGAAACAAATTGAATAGCCTAATGGCATAAGCATACTCAAATGATGTGGTCAATGTTATGCTTTAGAGACTTAAAGGCTTAAAATGGTTTGACATGATTTGGGAAGCATAACATTACCCTTTGCAACTCAAATACATTGTTTTGACATGACTTATGAACAAATAAAACAAGTTCCAAAATGAAAATAAAATGAAATAAACATACTAATAACATAACATCTCTAGACCTAGACACTAGGGAGAGCTTAGTTAATAAAATAAAATGACAAATACAAATAAAAATTAAGGAATCAAATACAAGAATTCCTTCACCTTCCTTGGATGCTCCAAATGCCTTTGTAGTGGTGGCTTGCTCAACTTGTGCTCATGAAGTCCTTAGAAGTGGAAGCTTGACTACCTCCATCTCTCTTTGGCACCTTTGGCTTATGGCTTGGCTTGGCCTAAAATCAATTTGGCATGGTAACAATAGTTTCATGAAGCTTTTGGAACCAATCCCAAATTATAACTTTGCACAAATTAAGCTTAGAAATGATGTTGTGAGGCCTCCTATTTATAGATTTTTACAAATGTTTAGAATCAACCTGAATCACCCATCTTGAGATTGAGATGTGTGGTTGAGGATTAATTCAAATTTTGGAATCAAGTTTGTAATTATCCTCATCATGTCATTTGAAGAAGGGAAAATTAAGAGGAATGGAGGGCATCATGAAAGGCATTGATGAGGTATGGGAGGCATGAATCTTGATATTTGTGGTATTTATGGCTTAGGGATGTCTTTCCAAGAAATGAGTTCACTTGATGATGTAGATATTCAATATTTATTTCTAAAAATAGGTATTCAACAATTTTCCTTGGAACTATTAATTAGTCTCTAACTTGGATTAATTATCTCTTAAGCATGTTTAAGCACTTTGTTCATAAATTACTCAAATTACTCAAATTGATCAGAATGTCTTGTTATTGGTCGATAATTTGAATAGATTAGAATTAGAAGGTGATGTCATATGCATTAGAACCATACTCCCATTTAGGATGTTACCAATAAAAAATAACAAAGGCATGTGTCTTATGAAAAAAATTTGACAAGAAAGAGCAATCTAGAGCACCCAAGTGCAAATTTGGCATTTTGACTCAAAATGAACTAATCAAAGTTAGCTAGACCATTAATTGCATTGCCCCATTTATGGATACCCTAGCCAAAATCAGAACTTGAATATGTCAATTTCACATCATTTATCATGTTTTAGTGTTTTTATGCCAAGTTATGCATTTAAGGTGGAAATTGGCCAAAAGCCTAATTGAAGGTTATCGATGGCCAAATTTAGGTGTCTATGATTTGCCCCTATTTGGGAAGATGTTGCAAACCATAGGCAAATAAATGTCTTATCAAATAATGACAAATGTCATGTATGCCAAAAAAGAAGATGATGATTGAAGAACAAATCTCTAAATGGTTTTTTAGAAGCTTATGATGATGTCCCCTCGAGGGAGTGGCCATCAAATTTATTGATGGATGGTCCCTCAAAAGAAATAAGAAGAAATATGGAATTAACCCATGGCTGATATTAATCCAAATAAGAAAATATTTGAATGAATTGATGGAAAAAGGATGTTGATTTGCCTAAAGGTGATTATAATCAGGAATAAAAGTCAAAATAATGATTTGTCCATAGGTGGTTATAATCATTACAAGCACCTAGATTGGATAAAGATGATTATACCCTAGTTAGGGCTAATTAGCAAGAATAACTCAAGGATATAACATGGAATAAAGATTAAAGATGAGTGGGAATAAAATGATGAAAGAGCTGGCTAGAGGAATGAGATTGATCAATATAAATATTTAGTTGTACCTATTAATGAGGAGATGCTCTTCGTGATTAACAATGATACAACTAGAATGGTTAAATAAGCTATATTGACCAAGGTTGGGATGGAAGGATTTGCTAAGGTGCCAAGGAGAAACTTTTGCAGTTCCATTGATTTTAGACCTTCATGAAGCTAATTTTTGATATAGCATGTGATGGTAGGTTTCATGATATGACACCATGAAGACTTGGCCAAAATATGCATAAGGAGTTACTCTCGATATCTAATAAACACTCAAAAATAATACATCAATGATAAAAACCAAGATGATAATATTGATGTATGAATTTGGATAGACTAAAGAATAATGTGTGTAAGGAATCACCCAATGCATACATATAGATTGAGTCAAGTAAAAGCATCCTAACAATGACAATGCCCCATTAAGGTGGATCGAGGATAACTGACTAGGCTTAGATAAGACAAATATTTTTGTATTTTTGAAATGTTATGAATGTTTTTGGAATTTTGAGGTATATTAACTAGTTAGAGAATGATAAGTTACCTGTTCACAAAATGGTGAGAGTGTTTGGCTTAGGTTACTCACAAAATGGTGAGAGCATATAGGAAGGGGGACTAAGGTGACCTCAACATGAATTGAGCATGACCCACATAATCCTAAAATGACCTCAAGTCATAGTAATTCCATCCACACAAAACATGGGGAAAAACCAACTAGGTCCCAATAACTTTTCAAATCCATCAAATGGCTAGCCAAATGAAAATAGTAATGGCAAGGTGATATGGCAATGC
This sequence comes from Torreya grandis, assembly GCA_037957365.1. Classification (NCBI taxonomy): domain Eukaryota; kingdom Viridiplantae; phylum Streptophyta; class Pinopsida; order Cupressales; family Taxaceae; genus Torreya; species Torreya grandis. Next base: position 279,408 of record JARHVA010007131.1, read on the forward strand.
ATGATAAACAAGTGTTGCCCCTAGTTTTCCCATATGTGGTTATAACTAAGATACAATGGCATAGGTCAATGATACTAATTTTCCCATAGAAAGTTATAATTAGTAGCAAGACTAGTGAAACATTGATTTACTCATAGGTGGTTATAATCAAGATTACATGAACAAATATGATAGGATGAAATATATCTTGCTAGATCAACTATCACACTACTTTCATATACTATCATTATAAACATGAATTGGATTTATTGTTAAAACTTGATTGGAATCCCCCCATAAAAGGTGTGGGAAGAACCAAATGAACCAAGATCAAAATAGGATTGGGTAGGATGACTAAAAATAGGATTTGGTATAGAGAGGAATGGAATGATAGGATGAAAGATATGTTTCCAGATCAACTATCACACTACTTTCATAGAATATCATTATAAACATAGATTGGATTGATTTTTTAAACTTGATTGGAATCCCCCATAAAAGATATGGGAAGAACCAAATAAACCAAGATAAAAATAAGATTGGGTAGGATGACTAAAAATAGGCTTTGGTCTAGATAGGAATGGAATGATAACATGACATGATCTTGATAAGGATAATGATGGTTTGATAAATTAGATTAAATGGTAAGAGGGTTACCCCCAAGTGATGGGGTAAATGGAAGGAATATTAAAAAATGGAAAATAGATATGTAACTATGGCAATGACAATGGCATGTGAAATGGTATGGTACATGTTTTTGGCCTAGGTGTGATAAATGGAATATGATTCTATTTTTTCCTATTGAGATAGAGATGAACATCCTAATCAACAAATGATACAAAAAAAATACTTGATCATGTTAATTGCTAGCCCATATCTCATCTAAATAGCTGCTTTATCAAAAATGGCCCACAAATTTTGATGTCGAGAATGATTTTGTGATCATCATTGGTCATTGATTATAATTCCTTCAAATGTCAAGACAAGGTATCCTTATAGCCTCTACAAAGGAAAGTGTGGTCGTGGATGGTAAACAAGGACAAACAATAGATGGTAGGTTTGTTTTTGAAATGGAATGGCAAATGATAATGGAATATGTAATGGTGGGAAAACAAATGAAGATTAGGAATTTTAGTCACACGTAATATTTTTGATGCCAGATTCAACATAACTTTGGTTATGGTGGGGCTAAATACTTTTTCTCTCAATAGGACCACCTGACTTTTTTGTTGTTTGATCTTGAGAGTATCTACCATTTGATTAGGTTGTAGATAGGAAGCTATTTTAATTTGATCTTTGATTTTGTCTTCATCAAGTAGTGAAAAAAATTTATACTCAACTATTGGTGCCTCAAAGAGGTTTTCACCAATGAAGTTATCTTGATTATCCCATAGTACCTTTGAGAAGGTTTTAATATGAACATTGTCTTTTAACTTCAATTTTCTTCTAGTGATTTAAAAAAAAATTCACTATAAGATGTTGAGTTGGAACTTTGATTCTCCCCTAACACCTCTAGAAAATTATCACTAGGAGAGTATTCTTATGCTACATAAATGTTGTCTTAGCCTACTTGCTCTTATTTAAGTGTTATGTCACCATGGATATAGTTATACAAAGTATGAATCTATTGATCCCAATCGACACTTATAGGAGATGGAATGCCAATAATATGGATATCTTGGTTGATGGTAATGGCCTATGGAATGGTAATGAAATGGGGAGAGGTTTCACAATCCTCATAGAAGATACTAGGATAACTTATGTTGAAGCTGAAGTACTCATCCTCAAAAACTATAGAAAGATAAAAATATATTAAAATTTATCTACAAGGCATGCATAACCAATATTGTAATAGCTGCAAACATATTCTTATTCTAAATATGATTCTTATTCAAGGGACTCTAAATTTGATGTTGAGATTGATGTTGATTATAATTTTGATGCTAAATATGATATCAATTCAAGAATAGAACCTAAATCTAATTATGATTCTTCCTCTAATGGGTGATCTATTACAATGTCTTATTGAATATTTGGTTTTGGATAAGTAACAGCCTATGATGGCATGATGGGCTCCACAAAAATTGGTTTGTCAAAGTGTGACTCCTCTAAGATGGGAAATAGCTCAAGAGACAACTCCTTAAAGAATGACTTCTCAATATAATTCTCTTGAAAAATAGGCACATGGTCAAGGTAATGATTTGTCCAAAGGTGGTTATAATCATTATGAAGTGACTTGACAAAGACTGGCTTATTAGTGTGAGACTCCTCAATAATTAGTATATGATCAATAGGTGATTCATCATAGGTTAATTTATCATAAATGGTTGGTTCAATAAAAACATCTTGGATTATTTAGTTTTCTTGGCTTTGGTTTCTAATGAGTTGGAAAATACCAATTTTGAACACAACTTGGTCTTGAAATGATTGAGGTTTGGATGGGATGAATTGTAGTTGGATAATGGTAGGGCATTGGGGAGCATGATTGATATAATGAGTGAAAGGATAAAGTCTTAAGATAGTAATGATAGGGCATTATGGGGCTTGATTGCTCATACAAGTCAAAGGACTAGGTCCTAAAATGATGAAGGGGCATTATGGAGCTTGATTTCTTGCATTAACAAAAGGACAAGGTCGTAGTATAGATATGGTTGGGTATTGTGGATCTTAGTTTCTCGTATAAACCAAAGGATGAGGTCTTGGTATAGGAATGGTATTCCTTAGATATTGTGGAGCTTGATAGTTCATATAATCCAAAGGAGGGTTAGGGGTAGCCAATGATTGGATAATAAAAGGATGTCATGAAACATGATTTCTTTCATAAGCAAAAGTGATCCAAGACTCAAAATATTTTCTTGAAAGATAATTCAAGAAACCATAACAAGACAATTCAAATAATGTTATCTCTGAGAAGAGATGTTTTATTGATAAAATTTGTAGACCCAAACATATGCTTATCTCTTAGAAGAGATGTATAATTGCCATTTTAGGTTACATCTTCATTTATACATGTATTAAAGATGGTGGGAGGATGTGGAAGGTCACCAATCTTGAGGGAGATGAATTGGTTTGATTTCCACGATTTACAACAATATAGAATTTGAGCAATTACTATTTTTAGAAACTTGCTATTTTTAGACTACACTAATAAAATTAAAATTTGGGGTAATTCTATTAGGTTTTTTGGGGTCAAAATTCATCAAAAAAATATTTATGTCATCTAACCATGTTCTCCTCATTCTTATCTTTCTAATGGTTTAAATGGTGAGTCAATTGGAGCTACAGTGTAACAGTTATGGATCCCAAAAGTTTCATCATCAATTGAGGTAGACCCGTCACCTGAATTATCACCTAAATTATTGCCTAGATCATTCCTCCCTGTTTGAGAAGAAATTGTCCCCATTAAATCAAGATTTATCATCAAGTGTGGTAGTTGTACTTTGATTTCATTCCTAATACAAACTTGGAATGGACTATGATTTATGAAACAGTGCATGGCTCGATTGTTCGCCATTTTTGTCTAACCATTAGTATGTGGATAGAAGGTCATAAACTTATTTATCTTGGTATCTATTTGATTCTATTATTGTGTTCTTTGTGTATTTAAGACTACAATATTAGCCCTTTTGGATTCTTGTAACTTGACCACCATGAGAACAAATTTCTTAGAACTATTTAGAGAGATAGATGTAGAAGGTGGTACCTCTGGTACCTTGTAGCACCATGTTCCAAGAGTGAGACTAATCCTTCAAGTTCTTGATTCATAGATGCCATGTCGATCATACATGAATGGCTGACCAAAGATTACATCACAAACATCTAGATTGACCACATCACATAAGACCTCATATTGGAAAGGTTTTATTGCATATGAGAGAAGACATTGGTGAGTGACATGGAGGTTTCTCCCTAGACTCAACCATCCAATACTGTATGGCTTTGGGTGAGGCTTCATGGATAGATTTAGGCTTTTCACAACATTAGCAGAGATTAAATTCTTTTGACTTCCACTATCAAGAATGAAATGCAGAGGCTTACCTTTCACCCATAATTTAAAGTGAAACAACCTTTCCTTGTCATCTAGCCTCTTCTCATGGGTCTATGATGAAGTAAAAATGGATTCAGGCTCAGCATCTATAATCTCTTCTTCAACCTCTTCAACTATAGGGTTTGTATGAGGTAGAGTAGTGGATGTTAAGGATTGAGACTCAGAAAGTAGGGACTTGATGGCTCAACATTCTTCTTTAAAGTGAGTAATAGATTTGTGATAATCACACCACTTCCTAGTCTTTCCTTTCTTTTGCTTACAATTTTGGCCTTGTGTTTGACCTTCTTTGTCACTTTTTCATTTTAAAGGCTGAATCTTCATATTCATTCTTCCATGCTTCTGCTCAATCTTTACTATGAACTTGTATACTTCACCAAGGGTTTCTAAATTAAAGAGTTCCATTTCTCCCTGTATGTACCATTGTAGTCTACCATGGTATTTAAGAACCTTGTGTTTCTCACTTTCTTAGATGCCCAATCTCATAGATAGAGAATGAAAAATGTCAGTATAATCTTAAACAGACTATTCCTTACCTTGGTGAAGTTGTTGCCACTCTATATACATATCATCATATGCTCCAATGGGGTAGTATTATTTATTTATAGTTTCTATGAAATCATCCCAGGTAGGTTCTATCTCAAAGCCAATATCATCTACATTAAATCTCTTTTTGTACACTTCCCACCAAATTTTGATAGGCAATAATGCTTTTAAAAGAATAAAAATGATCTTCTCTTTATCAGTGAATTTATTTATAGAAAAATAATATGTTAATTGATCTAACCAATTTTCTACTACATCAGTATTGATTTTGCCTTCAAATGTAGAGATCAAAATTCACCTAAACCTTAAAGGTGTTGGGGCACTGAAAAGATGTGGGGGTGTAGATGAGGAGCCAAAATTTCCCAATGAGATTTGTTAGAGAATTTGAACAAATTTTTGTAGAATCTATGATTGCTACTATTGGAGGACTTCATTCACCATTTCCTTAAAAGGATCAGATGTCTCGGTGTTGTCCACCATTTGAAGTCATTTGGAGTGAGTAGGTGGATAGTCTGCTAATTCTATTTTCCACTCAAGCTTTCTATAATCTTATCTCATCCTCGATATCATACACTCTAAAGATAAACTACTCTAATACCACTGATCCAAAACTCAAAAGCTTTGCTTGAAAGATAATTCAAGAAACTAATAAAAGATAATTCAAATAATGCTATCTCTGAGAAGAGATGTTTTATTGATAAAATTTGTAGACCTAAACATATGCTTACCTCTAATAAGAGATATCTGATTTCCATTTTAGGTTAAATCTTTATTTATATATGTTTTGAAGGTGGGGGGAGGATGTGGAAGGTCACCAATATCAAGGGAGATGAATTGGTTTGACTTCCATGATTTATAACAATACAAAATTTGAGGAATTGGTATTTTCAAAAACTAACTATTTTTAGATTGCACTACTAAAATTAGAATTTAAATAAATTCCATTGAGTTTTTGGGGGTCAAATTTCATTGAATGGAGCTCCATTCCATCACACCGTGTTCTCCTTGTTCTTAGCTTTCCAATGATTCAAACACTGAGTCAATTAGAGCTACATTGCTAAAGTTATGGCTCCCAGAATTTCCATCATCAATTGGGGTAGACCCATCACCTAAATTATCACCTAAATTATTGCCTGGATCATTCCTCCCTCCTTGAGAAGCAATGGTCCCCATTGCATCAATATTTGTCATCAAGTGTGGTAGTTGTACTTTGATTTGATTCCTAATGCAAACTTGGAATGGACTATGATTTATGGAACTGTGCAAGGCTCGATTGTTCACCAATTCTATCTAACCATCAGTCTGTAGATAAAAATCCATAAAATTATTTAGCTTGGTATCTATTTTATTCTATTTTTGTGTTGTTTATGTAGTCAGGGCTGCAACATTGGCCCCTTTCAATTCTTGTGGCTTGAACACCATGAGAACAAATTTCTTGGCACTATTTAGAGAGACAGATGTAGAAGGTAGTACCTCTGGTACCCTATATCACCATGTTTCAAGAGTGAGAATAATCCTTTAAATTCTTGATTCATAGATGCCATGTCGATCATACATGAATGGATGACCAAAGAGTACATCATAAATATCTAGATTGACCACATCATATAAGACCTCATCTTGGAAAGGTTTTATTGCATATGAGAGAAGACATTGGTGAGTGACATGGAGGTTTCTCCCTAGACTCAACCATCCAATACTGTATGGCTTTGGGTGATGTTTCATGGATAGATTTAGGCTTTTCACAATATTAGTAGAGATTAAAAGCTTTTGACTTCTACTATCAATAATGAAATGCAGAGGCTTATCTTTCACCCATAATTTAGAGTGAAACAACCTTTCCTTATCATCTAGCCTCTCCTTGTGGGTTTGTGATGAAGTAATAATGGCTTTGAGCTTAGAATCTATAATCTCTTCTTCAACCTCTTCAACTGCAGGTTCTGTATGAGGTAGAGTAGTGGATGTTGAGGATCGTGACTCAAAAATTAGGGACTTAATGGCTCAACATTCTTCTTTAGAGTGAGTTCTAGATTTGTGATAATCACACCACTTCCTAGTCTTCCCTTCCTTTTTCTTCCAATTTTGGCCTCATGTTTGACCTTCTTTGTCACTTTTCTAATTTGAAGGCTAACTCTTTGTATTCATTCTTCCATGATTCTACTCAATCTTTAATATGAACTTATATGCTTCACCAAGAGTTTCCAAATTGAAGAGTTCCATTTCTCCTCATATGTACCATTGTAGTCCACCATGGTATTTAATAACCTTGTGTTTCTCACTTTTTTGGATGCCCAACCTCACAGATAGAGAATAAAAAATGTTAGTATAATCTTGAATAGACTATTATTTACCTTGATGAAGTTGTTTCCACTCTATATATAGATTATCATATGCTCCAACGGAGTATTATTCTTCCTTTACAACTTATATAAAATCATCCTAAGTAGGTTCCATCTCAAAGGCAATATCATTTACACTGAATCTCTTTTTGTACACTTTCCACCAATTTTTGACAAGTAATGATGCTTTCAAAAGAGCAAAAATGATATTCTCTTTATTGGTGAATTTATTTATAGAAAAATAAGATGACACTTGATCCAACCAATTTTTTACTGCATCACCATTGATTTTGCCTTCAAATGTAGGGATATCAAAACTCACCTAAACCTTAAAGGGTGTTGGGTCACTGAAAGGATGTGGAGGTGTGGATGAGGAGCTAGAATTTCCCAATGAGATTTATTGGAGAATTTAAGTGAATTATTATAACATCTACACTTTTTGCTATTGGAGGGCTTCATTCACCATTTTCTTGAAAGGATCATATGTCTTGGTGTGGTCCACCATTTGAAGTCATTTGGAGCGAATAGGTGGATAGTCTGCTAGTTCTATTTTCCACCCAAGATTCCTATAATATTACCTCATCTTTGGGATCATACACTCTAAAGACAAACCACTATGATACCAATTATCTAAAACTCAAAATATTTGGTTGAAAGATAATTCAAAAAACTAGAACAGGATAATTCAAATAACGCTATCTCTGAGAAGAGATATTTTATTGATAAAATTTGCAGACCTAAACATATGCTTATCTCTGAGAAGAGGTGTCTAATTTATATTTTAGGTTACATCTTCATTTATACATGTTTTTAAGGTGGGGGGATGATGTTTAAGGTCACAAATCTTGAGAGAGATGAATTGGTTCAACATTTATGATTTACAACAATACAAAATTTGAGGAATTACTTTTTTTAGAAACTTACTATTTTTAGACTACACTACTAAAATTGAAATTTGGGGAACTTCCATTGATTTTTTTGGGTTTAAAATTTATTTAGTGGAGATCCATTCCATCTCACCATGTTATCCTCATTCTTATCTTTCTAATGGTTCAAATGGTGAGTCAATTAGAGCTACGGTGCAAAAGTTATGGCTCCCAAAAGTTTTGTCATCAATTGGGGTAGACCCATCACCTGAATTGTCATCTGAATTATTGCCCAGATCGTTCTTCCCTCCTTGAGAAGTAATGGTCCCCATTTCATCAATATGTTTCATCAACTATGGTATTTGTACTTTGATTTGATTCCTGATGCAAACATTGAATGGACTGTGATTTATGGAATTGTGCAAGGCTTGATTATTCACCATTTCTGTCTGATCATTAGTATGTGAATGGAAGGCTGTAAACTTCTTTAACATGGTATCTATTTGATTCTATTGTTATATTATTTTTGTAGTCAGGGTTGCAACATTGGCCTTTTTGGATTCTTATGGCTTAACCACTATGAAAATAAATTTCTTAGCATTATTCAAAGAGACAGATGTAGAAGGTGGTACCTCTGGTACCTTGTAGCACCGTGTTCCAAGAGTGAGACTAATCCTTCAATTTATTGATTCATAGATTCCATATCAATCATACATGAATGGCTGACCAAAGAGTACATCACAAACATCTAGATTGACAACATCACATAAGACCTCATCTTGGAAAGGTTTTATTGCATATAAGAGAAGAAATTGGTGAGTGACACAGAGGTTTCTCCCTAGACTCAACCATCCAATACTGTATAGCTTTGGGTGAGGCTTGATGGATAGATTTAGGATTTTCATAACATTAGTAGAGATTAAATTATTTTGACTTCCACTATCAAGAATGAAATGTAGAGGCTTACCTTTCACCCATAATTTAGAGTGAAAAAACCTTTCCTTATCATCTAACCTCTCCTCATGGGTCTGTGATAAAGAAATAATGGTTTCGGGCTCAGCATATATAATCTCTTCTTTAACCTCTTCAACTGTAGGGTATATATGAGGTAGAGTAGTGGGTGTTGAAGATTATGACTCAGAAATTAGGGACTTGATGACTCAACATTCTTCTTTGGAGTGAGTTCCAGATTTATGATAATCACAACACTTTTCAGTCTTTCCTTCTTTTTGCTCTAATTTTGGCCTCATGTTTGACCTTCTTTATCACTTTTCTATTTTGAATGTTGACTCTTCATATTAATTCTTCCATGCTTATGATCAATCTTTACAATGAACTTGTACGCTTCACCAAGGGTTTCCAAATTAAAGAGTTCCATTTCTCTCTGTATGTACCATTGTAGTCTGCCACGATATTTAAGAACCTTATGTTTCTCACTTTCTTGGTTACCTAATCTCATAGATATAGAATGAAAATTTTTGGTATAATCTTGAATAGAATATTCCTTATCTTAGTGAAGTTTTTTCCACTCTATATATAGATTGTCATATGCTTCAATGCGGTAGTATTCTTCCTTTACAACTTCTATGAAATTATCCTATGCAGGTTCCATCTCAAAGCCAATATGATCTACACTAAATCTCTTTTTGTACACTTCCCACCAATTTTTAATAGATAATGATGCTTTCAAAAGAGAAAAAGTGATCTTCTCTTTATCAGTGAATTTATTTATAGAAAAATAAGATGACAATTGATCCAACCAATTTTCTACTACATCAGCATTGATTTTGCATTCAAATGTAGGATATCAAAATTCACCTAAACCTTAAAGGGTGTTGGGGCACTGAAAGGATGTAGGGGTGTGGATGAGGAGCTAAAATTTCTCATCGTGATTTGTTGGAAAATTTAACTAAATTATTGTAGCATCTACACTTGATGTTTTTGGAGGGCTTCATTCACCATTTCCTTGAAAGGATCAGATGTCTCGGTGTTGTCCACCATTTGATGTCATTTGGAGTGAATAGGTGGATAGTCTATTGGTTCTATTTTCCACCCAAGATTCTTGTAGTCTAACCTCATCCTTAGGATCATACACTTTAAAGACAAACCACATTGATACCACTAATCCAAAACTCGAAAGCTTTGGTTGAAAGATAATTTAAGAAACTAGAACAAGATAATTCAAATAATCCTATCTCTGAGAAGAGATGTTTTATTGATAAAATTTACAGACCCAAACATATGCTAATCTCTGAGGAGAGATGTCTAATTTACATTTTAGTTTACATCTTCATTTATACATGTTTTAAGGGTTTGGGGGAGGATGTGAAAGGTCACCAATCTCAAGGGAGATGAAGTGTTTGACTTCCATGATTTATAACAATACAAAATTCAAGGAATTACTATTTTTAGATTACACTAATAAAATTGAAATTTGGGGAACTTTTATTGTGTTTTTAGATGTCAAACTTCATCGATCAGAGCTCCATGTCATCTCACCATGTTCTCCTCATTCTTATCTTTCCAACAGTTCAAATGGTGAATCAATTGGAGTTACGGTACAAAATTTATGGTTTGCAAAAGTTTCATCATTAATTTGGGTAGACCCATCACTTGAATTATTTCTTGGATCATTCCTCCCTCCTTGAGAAGCAATGGTCTCCATTTCATCAATATTTGTGATCAAGTGTGGTAGTTATACTTTGATTTAATTCCTAATGCAAACTTGGAATGGATTATGATTTATAGAACTGTGTAGGGCTCGATTGTTTATCATTTCTAACTAACCATCAATCTATGGATGGAAGGCCATGAAATTTTTCATCTTGGTATCTATTTTATTTTGTTGTTTTATTGTTTGTGTATTCAGGGCTTCAACATTAGCTCTTTTGGATTCTTGTGGCTTGACCACCATGAGAACAATTTTTTTGGAACTATTCAAAGAGATAGATGTAGAAGGTGGTACCTCTAGTACCCTGTAGTGCCTTATTCCAAGAGTGAGATTAATCCTTCATTTTAATTCCACCATGAATCTATGGATGAAAGGATTGGATGTATCGGTATTGTCCACCATTTGAAGTGAATAGGTGGATAGTCTGTTGGTTCTATTTTCTACCCAAGCTTCCTATAATCTGACCTCGTCCTTCATATCATACACTCTAAATACAAACCAATTTGATACCACTAATCCAAAACTAAAAAGATTTGGTTGGAGGATAATTCAATAAACTAGAATAAGACAATTCAAATAATGTTATCTCTGAGAAGAGATGTTTTATTGATAAAGTTTGCAGATCCAAACATATGCTTATCTCTGAGAAGAGTTATCTAATTTCCATTTTATGTTACATATTTATTTATACATGTTTTTAATGGGGGGGGGGGGAGGATGTGGAATGTCACCAATCTTAAGGGATATGAATTGGTTTGACTTCCATGATTTACAACAATATAGAATTTGAGGAATTATTATTTTTAGAAACTTACTATTTTTAGACTACACTACTAAAATTGAAATTTAGGCACTTTAATTAGGTTTTTTGGGGTCAAACTTAATTGATTTAATATCCATACCATCTCACCATGTTCTCCTCATTCTTATCTTTCCAATGGTTCAAACAGTGAATCAATTGGAGCTATGGTACAAACGTTATGGCTCTCAAAAGTTCCATCATCAATTGGGGTAGACCCATCACCTAAATTGTTTCTCAGATCATTCTTCCCTCCTTGAGAAGTGATAATCCCCATTACATCAAGATTTGTCATCGAGTGTGGTATTTTTACTTTGATTTAATTCCTAATGTAAACTTAGAATGGATTGTGATTTATGGAACTGTGCAGGGCTCAATTATTCACCATTTCTATTTGACCATTAGTCTATTGATGGAAGGCCATGAACTTCTTCAGCTTGGTATCTATTTGATTCTATTATTGTGTTATTTATGTAGTCAAGGCTACAACATCAGCCCTTTTAGATTATTGTGGCTTGACCACCATGAGAAAAAATTTCTTAGCACTATTTAGAGAGACAGATGTAGAAGGTGGTATCTCTGGTACCCTGTAGCATCGTGTTCCAAGAGTGAGAGTAATCCTTCAAGTTCTTGATTCATATATTCCATGTTTATCATACATGAATAGCTACAAAAAGAGTAAATCACAAACATCTAGATTGACCACATCATATAAAACCTCATCTTGGAAAAGTTTTATTTCATATGATAGAAGACATTGGTGAGTGACATGGAGGTTTCTCCCTGGACTCAACCATCCAATACTATACAGATTTGGGTGAGGATTCATGGATAGATTTAGGATTTTCACAATATTAGTAGAGATTAAATTCTTTTGACTTCCATTATCAAGAATGAAATTTAGAGGCTTACCTTTCACCCACAATTTAGAGTGAAACAACCTTTCCTTATCATTTAGCCTCTCATCATGGGTCTGTGATGAAGCAACAATGGCTTCGAGCTCAGCATCTATAATATCTTCTTCAACCTCTTCAACTATAGGGTCTATATGATGTAGATCAGTGGATGTTGAAGATTATGACTCAAAAAGTTTGGACTTGATGGCTTGACATTCTTCTTTGGAGTGAGTTCTAGATTTGTGATAATCACACCACTTCCCAGTCTTTCCTTCCTTTTGCTTCTAGTTTTGGCCTTGTGTTTAACCTTTTTTATCACTTTTCCATTAAGAATATTGACTCTTCGTATTCATTATTCCATGATTATAATCAATCTTTACTATGAACTTGTACACTTCACCAAAGGTTTCTAAATTGAAAAGTTCCATTTCTCCTCATATGTAATATTATATTCCACCATGGTATTTAAGAACCTTGTGTTTCTCACTTTCTTGGATGCCCAATCTCATAGATAGAGAGTGAAAAATGTCAGTATAATCTTAGAAAAACTATTCCTTACCTTGACAAAGTTTTTGCCACTCTACATATAGATCATCAAATAATCCAATGGGGTATTAATCTTCCTTTACATCTTGTATGAAATCATCATAGGTAGGTTCCCTCTCAAAGCTAATATCATCTGCATTGAATCTCTTTTTATACACTTCCCACCAATTTTTGATAGGCAATGATGCTTTCAAAAGAGAAAAAGTGATCTTCTCTTTATCGATGAATTTATTTATATAAAAATAAGATGATAATTGATCTAACCAATTTTATATTACATTAGCATTGATTTTGCCTTCAAATTTAGGGATAAAAAAATTCACCTGAACCTTAAAAGGTGTTGGGGTACTAAAAGGATATGGGGGTGTGGATGAGGAGCTCGAATTTCCCATCAAGATTTGTTTGAGAATTTGAGTGAATTATTGTAGCATATATGCTTTCTAATATTGGAGGGCTTCATTCACCATTTCCTTGAAAGGATCAGATGTCTGGGTGTTGTTTGCCATTTGAAGTCATTTGGAGCGAATAGGTAGATAGTCTATTCGTTCTATTTTCCACCCAAGCTTCTTATAATTTGACCTCATCCTCAAGATCATACACTCTAAATACAAACTAATATGATACCACTAATCCAAAACTTGAAATATATGGTTAAAAGATAATTCAAAATACCAAAACAAGACAATTCAAATAATGCTATCTCTAAGAAGAAATGTTTTATTGATAAAATTTGTAGACCCAAACATATGCTTATCTCTAAGAAGAGATGTTTGATTTCCATTTTATGTTACATCTTCATTTATACATATTTTAAAGGTGGGGGGAGGATGTGGAAGGTCACCAATCTCAAAGGAGATGAATAGGTTTGACTTCCATGATTTACAACAATACAAAATTTGAGGAATTGCTATTTTTAGAAACTTACTATTTTTAGACTAAACTATTAAAATTTAAATTTAGGGCACTTCCATTGCGTGTTTGGAGGTCAAATTTCATTGAGAAAATATCATTGCCATCTCACCTCATTCTTCTTGTTCTTAGCTTTCCATTGGTTCAAATGATGTGTCAATTGGAGCTACGGTGCAAAAGTTATGGCTCCCAAAAGTTCCATCATCAATTAGGGTAAACCCATCACCTGAATTGTCACCTAAATTGTTGCCCAGATCATTCCTTCCTCCTTGAGAAGTAATAGTCCCTATTACATCAATATTTGTCATCAAGTGTGGTAGTTTTACTTTGATTTGATTCCCAATGCAAACTTGGAATGGACTATGATTTATGGAACTGTGCAAGGCTCGATTGTTCAACAATTCTATCTAACCATCAGTCTGTAGATAAAAATCCATAAAATTATTTAGCTTGGTATCTATTTTATTCTATTTTTGTGTTGTTTATGTAGTCAGGGATGCAACATTAGCCCCTTTCAATTCTTGTGGCTTGAACACCATGAGAACAAATTTCTTTGCACTATTCAGAGAGACAGATGTAGAAGTTGGTACCTCTGGTACCCTATAACACTGTGTTCTAAGAGTGAGAGTAATCCTTTGAATTATTGATTAATAGAAGCCATGTTGATCATACATTAATGGCTGACCAAAGATTACATCACAAACATCTAGATTGACCACATCACATAAGACCTCATCTTGGAAAGGTTTTATTGCATATGAGAGAAGACATTGGTGATTGACACAGAGGTTTCTCCCTAGACTCAACCATCCAATACTGTATGGCTTTGGGTGAGGCTTCATGGATAAATTTAGGATTTTCACAACATTACCAGAGATTAAATTCTTTTGACTTCCACTATTAAGAATGAAATGCAGAGGCTTACATTTCAAGCATAATTTATAGTGAAACAACCTTTCCTTGTCATATAGCCTCTCCTTGTGGGTCTGTGATGAAATAATAATGGCTTCAGGCTCAGGATCTATAATCTCTTCTTCAATCTCTTCAACTATAGGATCTATATGAGGTAGAGCAGTGGATGTTGAGGATTGTGACTAAAAAATTAGGGACTTGATGGCTTGACATTCTTCTTTGGAGTGAGTTCTATATTTATGATAATCACATCACTTCCCAGTCTTTCCTACCTTTTGATTCCAATTTTGGCCTCATGTTCGACCTTATTTATCACTTTTCCATTTTGAAGGCTAACTCTTCATATTAATTCTTCCATGCTTCTACTCAATATTTACTACAAACTTATATGCTTCACCAAGGGTTTCCAAATTAAAGAGTTCCATTTCTCCCCATATGTACCATTGTAGTCTTCCATGGTATTTGAGAAGCTTGTGTTTCTCACTTTCTTGGATGCCCAATCTCATAGAGAGAGAATGAAAAATGTTAGTATAATCTTGAATAGGTTGTTCCTTACCTTGGTGAAGTTGTTGCCACTCTATATACAAATCATCATATGCTCCAATGGGGTAGTATTCTTTCTTTACAACTTCTGTGAAATCATCCCAGGTATGTTTCATCTCAAAGCCAATATCATCTACACTGATTCTCTTTTTGTACACTTTTCACCAATTTTTGACAGGTGATGATGCTTTCAAAAGAGAAAAAGTGATCTTCTCTTTATTAATAAATTTATTTATAGAAAAATAAGATGACAATTCATCCAACCAATTTTCTACTACATCAGCAATGATTTTACCTTCAAATGTAGGGATATCAAAATTCACCTAAACCTTAAAGGGTGATGGAGTACTGAAAGGATGTGGGGGTTTGAATGAGGAGCTAGAATTTCCCATTAAGATTTGCTAGAGAATTTAAGAAAATTGTTTTAGCATCTATGCTTGTTGCTATTCGAAGGCTTCATTAACGATTTTATTAAAAGGATCAGATGTCTTGGTGTTGTGCACCATTTGAAGTCATTTAGAGCAAATAGGTGGATAGTCTATGTTAGGTTATGGAGCTAAAAGCTTCACTGATGCAGACATGGAGGAGGTTGCAGAAGAGTTGCGGAGTGTCACAGACACCAGCGTCGGTCAGGCCAACCGATGATGGCAGGTAGGAGACAGGAAGAAACTGATGTCGATCAGATATCGGCCGGCGTCGGTGACCCCAGGCGGATAGGGACTGACGTCAGTCACCTGTGTGGTTTGATTGCGAGTATATTATGGGCAGTCAGTTGATGAACCAAGTGTTTGCATGATGAGAGCTAATTTTAAATTGAGAGCTACAGATCTAATTATTGTAATTAGATGTGTAATTATTGTCTGTATGAGATCTATATAATAGACTCATGGTTGTATTGTAAACTAGTGCTAGGGAGTAAGAGAGCAACATTATAAGCTCCTTCTATGTGTGAGGTGAGCTATGGTGTGTTCCTCCTAGTGCCATAGTACTAGGTGTGGGTGCTAGATTGGAGAATCAGCAAGGTTCTTCATGTATGTATGATCTTGGTCATCAGGTGAGCATGACCTTTATAGGAGATCTGCATGGTAAGTAAGATCGTTGATATGCAGGTGTATGTGTGTGCAAGGTCAAGGTTCACAAGTGTGCAGAACTAAGTTGATTTCCAGGTGTGTAAGATTAGATAGGACAGCAACACAACAGGGAGCAGAATCAGGTAGGATCTACTTGGAGTACAGGTGTGTACTCGGATAGAGCAAGAGAGGAAGGCAAGGGAGTTCCTTCCATAAGTAAGGTCTATTGAGGTGTAGGTTGTTGCAGGTTAAGGGGAGATCTACTTGAAGTATGTGTGTGTACTTATGGAGTGTGTGGAGCACTTGTGGTGTGCATGGAGCACAGGTATAAGGTGAACACCAACTCAGTGTTTGAGTTGGGTGTTGGGACCTAGGAGAGAGAGATTTGAGGAGAGAAGTACTATTCACTTGAGGTGTGGGAAGCCTCTGAAGAGGTGGTGGAGAAGAAGTGGCATCTTCTTTATTGTATTCTTTTCTGTAAGAGTTTTAATACAAGTTGTGTATTGTCTCTCATATCATGTGTTATTTTTGAATTCTAGTTACTTGTGTATTCTAGTTATTTCTGCATATTAAGTTGCTTATTAATCAATTGTGTGCTTCCGGTTATTTATCCCAACACGTGGTATCAGAGCTAAGGTTGTAGGGAGCAGGTTTTGTGTTTGGTTACAGGTCACTCTCAGGGGTTTTTGATCAAGTGGGAGTAGAGCAATGGCAGATCAAATTAAGCTAAGAATGGAGGAGTTGAAAAGCACAGATGGTCACCAACGGTCATATGGAAAGAAAGAGCAGGTAAAATAATATTGTTGGTTGGTAGTAGATCAGCATGAAGGAACTGAAAATGCAGATGTTGCAGGTGTTATTGCACAGGATGTTTTGGGAGGTTTCTTGGATAAACTCGAATCTTGGATAACAGATTCAATTGCCTCTTTCCATGCAGCCCCAGGGAGAGGAGCTGGTGAGCCTTGCCAAAGAATTGGCAAAGGGGAAGTGAAGCTGAAATCGCAGGCGGCCAACACATGGGTGTTGAAGGAGGTCATGCAGGTCTTAGGTTTGGAGATATGGCTAATTTATTCAAAAAGGTTGGGTGATGAGAGATGCACGAGAGCTCTCACAGTGGATGCACTTGAATTAGCTGGTGGTAAATAAATAGGTACTCTTTATCTACTTGTTTATATTACTGATTCTTCTTTTGTTGCAGAGACGTGGCTTCGTAGGCTTGGTCACATGAACAGGAAGGAGATGCATGTTCTTAAGCAGAAGACAGATATATTTGATAGGCTTAAGAACTGGAAAGCCTTGGTGTTCTTGGAGGAGATGGCGGACAGAGACTAGTGGATGGGGCTGGATACTTCTGAGCAGGGTAGTTTGGACATGGGGATTGATTCAAAAGAGCTCGCAGGTAAAAAGTCATCACTCATAGGAAACATAGGTACCGATGTCGGCAAGAAAACTGATGTTGGCAGTAGGTAAGACTGATGTCGGTCATGAGAACCGACGTCAGTAGCAGGAGGACACCGACGTCGGTAGGGTCGATAGTCAAGGACAGACGCATGGGAACTGACGTCAGTCGGATGCAGACTGTGGAGTGACTGAGGTCGGTCATTATAATAGATTTTGGGTGGATAGCACATTGTCAAGGAGTCTCAAACACCCATATGGAGGACTGAAGATGGTAAGTAAGCCTCAAATTTGTTGTTCCTCTTCTTTATACTTGTTGCTTACTGTAGAGCAAGAAGGATCCAGGAAACAGTGGGAGCATGGCATGGAGAGATTGCAGAACCAAGCAGAGATTTGGTAGGGTTGCCAGTAAGAAGAAAGCACAGAGACAAATGGATTCCTTAGTTGAAGAATAGAGAGAATGGATACGTGAAATGGAAGAGCAAGGCATATGGTCTTGAGGAGCTGCAGGATAGTGGTACAAGTTTTGACAGGTGGAGGACGAAGCATGGCTTCAGTCAATGTCAGGTAACTATTGTGGTTTGTCTTACCAGGTGGATGATGATTGCAACATCATTCTGTTGCTATATGTGGATGGTATGTTTGCTAGCAGGTTTGTACATACAGGGTTTTGCTGAGCTAAGGGTAAGATTAGTTCAGTGGTGTGCTATGAAGAATTTGGAGCAGCGAAATTCTTTGGCATGGGAGACATGGAGATCACAGGTTGATTTTGTTTCTAATGGGAGCTAATGTGAATCAGGTGTTGGCGAGACACAGGATGCAGAATCGGAGCACACTAAGGGCTGGATAGTTAAGTGTCTGAAATCACATGAGGTCTAGTATAGGCCTGAGTTTTCCCAAGCGTTGGGTGTTGTCAGAGAGTTAAGAGCCAATTCTGAGAAGTGGGTTCTCAGGTATTTGAGAGAGACCAACAGCAGGGATTCATGTTATTCAAGGTCAAGACTTCACTACATGGATTTGTAGATGTGGATGCGGTAGGGTACTCAGATGACAGGAGGTACATCAAAGGTTGTGTGGTGGGTTGTCTTCAGGATTGATCTTGAAGAGGGATACAAGCTAGGAAATAGATTAGATGAGGTACAGGTATAGGTACAATGCAACTGTTTATCTCCAAGTGGGAGATTGTTAGGTTGTGGAGCTAAAAGCTTCATTGATGTAGACATGGAGGAGGTTGCAGAAGAGTTGCGGAGTGTCATGGACACTAGCGTCAGTCAGGCCAATCGACGACGACAGGTAGGAGATAGGAAGAAACCGATGTCAGTCAGATATCGGCTAGCATCGGTGACCCCAGGCAGATAGGGACTGACGTCGATCACCTGTGTGGTTTGATTGTGAGTATATTATGGGCAGTCAGTTGATGAACCAAGTGTTTGCATGATGAGAGCTAATTTTAGACTGAGAGCTGTGGATCTAATTATTGTAATTAGATGTCTAATTATCGTTTGTATGAGATCTATATAATAGACTCATGGTTGTATTGTAAACTAGTGCTAGGGAGTAAGAGAGCAATATTATAAGCTCCTTCTGTGTGTGAGGTGAGCTATGGTGTGTTCCTCCTAGTGCCACAGTACCAGGTGTGGGTGCTAGATTGGAGAATCAGCAGGGTTCTTCATGTATGTATGATCTTGGTCATTAGGTGAGCATGGCCTTTATAGGAGATCTGCATGGTAAGTAAGATCATTGATATGCAGGTGTATGTGTGTGCAAGGTCAAGGTTCACATGTGTGCAGAACCAGGTTGATTTGCAGGTGTGCAAGATCAGATAGGATAGCAACACAACAGGGAGCAAAATCAGGCAGGATCTACTTGGAGTATAGGTGTGTACTCAGATAGAGCAAGAGAGGAAGGCAAGGGAGTTCCTTCCATAAGTAAGGTCTATTGAGGTGCAAGTTGTTGCAGGTTTAGGGGAGATCTACTTGAAGTACGTGTGTGTACTTGTTGAGTGTGTGGAGCACTTGTGGTGTGCGTGGAGCACAGGTATAAGGTAAACACCAACTCAGTGTTTGAGTTGGGTGTTGGGACCTAGGAGAGAGAGCTTTAAGGAGAGAAGTACTATTCACTTGAGGTGTGGGAAGCCTCTGAAGAGGTGGTGGAGAAGAAGTGGCATCTTCTTTATTGTATTCTTTTCTATAAGAGTTTTAATACAAGTTGTGTATTGTCTCTCATATCATGTGTTATTTCTGAATTCTAGTTACTTGTGTATTCTGGTTATTTCCGCATATTAAGTTGCTTAGTAATCAATTGTGTGCTTCCAGTTATTTATCCCAACAGTCTACTGGTTCTATTTTTCACTCAAGCTTCTTGTAATCTTACCTCATCCTCAGGATCATACACTCTAAATAGAAATTGCTTTGATACCACTAATACAAAACTTGAAAGCTTTGGTTGAAAGATAATTCAAGAAACTAAAACAAGACAATAAAAATAATGTTATCTCTGAGAAGAGATATTTTATTGATAAAATTTGTAGACCCAAACATATGCTTATCTCTGAGAAGAGATGTCTAATTTCCATTTCAATTTATATATTTATTTATACATATTTTTAAGGTGGGGGGAGGATGTGGAAGGTCACCAATCTTGAGGGAGATGAATTGGTTTGACTTCCATGATTTACAACAATATAAAATTTGAGGAAATACTATTTTTAGAAACTTACTATTTTTAGACTAAACTACTAAAATTAAAATTTAGAGCACTTCCATTGAGTTTTTAGAGGTCAAAATTCATCATACAGATCTCCATTCCATCTCACCATTTTCTCCTCATTCTTAACTTTTCAATAGATCAAACGATGAGTCAATTGGAGCTATAGTGCAAAAGTTATGGATCTTAAAAGTTTTGTGATCAATTGGGGTAGACCCATCAGTTGAATTGTCACCTAAATCATTGCTGGGATCATTCCTCCCTCATTAAGAAGTAATGGTCCCTATTGCATCAAGATTTGTCATCAAGTATGGTGGTTGTACTTTAATTTGATTCCCAATGTAAACTTGGAATGGACTGTGATTTATGGAACTGTGTACGGCTTGATTATTCACCATTTCTATCTGACCATCAGTCTATGGATGGAAGGTTATGAACTTCTTCAGCTTTTTATCTATTTTATTTTTTTGTTGTGTTGTTTCTTTATTCAGGGCTAAAACATTGGCTCTTTTGGATTCTTGTGGCTTGACCACCATGAGAACAAATTTCATGGCACTATTCAAAGAGATAGATGTAGAAGGTGGTACTTTTGGTACCCTATAGTGCCAGGTTCCAAGAGTAAGAGCATCCTTTAAGTTATTGATTCATATATGCCATATCGAACATACATGAATAGTTGACCAAAGAGTACATCACAAACATCTAGATTGACCACATCACATAAGACCTTATCTTGGAAAGGTTTTATTGCGTATGAGAGAAGACATTGATGAGTGACATGGAGGTTTCTCCCTGGACTCAACCATATAATAATATATGGCTTTGGGTGAGGCTTTATAGATAGATTTAGGATTTTCATAACATTAGCAAAGATTAAATTCTTTTGACTTCCACTATCAAGAATGAGATGCAGAGGCTTACCTTTCACCCATAATTTAGAGTGAAATAACCTTTTCTTGTAATCTAACCTCTCCTTGTGGGTTTATGATGAAGCAACAATGTCTTCGAGCTCAGCATCTATAATCTCATCTTCAACCTCTTCAATTGTAGGGTTTGTATGAGGTAGAGCAGTGGATGTTTAGGATTGTGACTCAAAAATTAGGGACTTGATGGCTTGACATTCTTCTTTGGAGTGAGTTCTAGATTTGTGATAATCACATCACTTCCCAGTCTTTCCTTCCTTTTGCTTCCAATTTTGGCCCCGTGTTTGACCTATTTTTATCACTTTGCCATTTTGAAGGTTGACTCTTCATATTCATTATTCCATGCTTCTACTCAATCTTTATTGTGAACTTGTATGATTCACCAAGGGTTTCTAAATTTAAGAGTTCCATTTCTCCCTGTATGTACCATTGTAGTCAACCAAGTATTTGAGAACCTTGTGTTTCTCACTTTCTTGGATACCCAATCTCATAGATAGAGAATGAAAAATGTTAGTATAATCTTGAATAGGCTATTCCTTACCTTGGCAAAGTTGTTGCCACTCTATATACAAATCATCATATGCTCCAATGGGGTAGTATTCTTCCTTTACAGCTTCTATGAAATCATCCCAAGCAAGTTCCATCTCAAAGCCAATATCATTTACACTGAATCTCTTTGTGTACACTTCCCACCAATTTTTGGTAGGTAATGATGCTTTCAAAAGAGTAAAATTAATCTTCTCTTTATCAGTGAATTTATTTACATAAAAATAAGATGACAATTTATCCAACCAATTTTCTACTACATCAGCATTGATTTTGCATTCAAATGTAGGGATATCAAAATTTACCTAAACCTTAAAGGGTTTTGGGGCATTGAAAGGATGTGGAGGTATGGATGAGGAGCCAAAATTTCCCATTGAGATTTGTTGGAGAATTTGAGTGAATCGTTGTAGTATATGTACTTACTACTATTGGAGGGATTAATTCACCAATTACTTGAAAGGATCAGATGTCTCGATGTTGTCCACCATTTGAATTCATTTGGAGTGAATAGGTGGATAGCCTACTGATTCTATTTTCCACCCAAGCTTCTTGTAATCTGACCTCATCCTCAAGATCATACACTCTAAATACAAACCACTCTAATACCACTAATACAAAACATTAAATATTTGGTTGAAAGATAATTCAAGAAACTAGAATAAGATAATTCAAATAATGTTATCTCTGAGAAGAGATATTTTATTGATAAAATTTGCAGATCCAAACATATGCTTTTCTCTGAGAAGAGATATCTAATTTTTGTTTCAGGTTACATCTTCATTTATACATGTTTTGAAGGTGGAGGGAGGATTTGGAAGGTCACCAATCTCGAGGGAGATTAATTAGTTCAACTTCCATGATTTACAACAATACAAAATTCAAGGAATTACTATTTTTAGAAACTTATTATTTTTAGACTACACTATTAAAATTGAAATTTGGGGCACTTTTATTAGGTTTTTAGAGGTCTCATTAAGCAAAGCTCCATGCCATCTCACCATTTTCTCATTATTCTTATCTTTCAAATGGTTTAAATAGTGAGTCAATTGGAGTTACGATGCAAATATTATGGCTCTCAAAAGTTCCATCATCAATAGGGGTAGACCCGTCACCTAAATTGTCACTTGAAATGTTGCCTAGATCATTTCTCTCTCCTTGGGAAGCAATGGTCCCCATTACATCAATATTTTTCATCGAGTGTGGTATTTGTACTTTGATTTGATTTTTGATGCAAACTTGGAATGGACTATGATTTATGTAACTTTGCAGGGCTTGATTTTTCACTATTTTTATCTGACCATCAGTCTGTGGATGGAAGGCCATGAAATTATTCACCTTGGTATCTATTTGATTGTATTATTGTGTTGTTTGTGTATTTAGGGCTATAACATCAGCCCTTTTGGATTGTTTTGGCTTGAACACCATGAGAACGAATTTCCTGGCACTATTCAGAGAGACAGATGTAGAAGGTGGTACCTCTGGTACCATATAGTACTATGTTCTAAGAGTGAGAGTAATCCTTTGAGTTCTTTATTCATAGATTCCATGTCGATCATACATGAATGGTTGACCAAATAGTACATCAAAAACATCTAGACTGACCACATCACATAAGACCTCATCTTGGAAAGGTTTTATTGTATGAGAGAAGACATTGGTGAGTGACACAGAGGTTTCTCCTTGGACTCAACCATCCAATGTTGTATATCTTTGGTTGAGGATTCATGGATAGATTTTGGATTTTCACAACATTAGCAGAGATTAAATTATTTTGACTTCCACTATCAATAATGAAATGTAGAGGCTTACCTTTCACCCATAATTTAGAGTGAAACAACCTTTCCTTGTCATCTAGCCTCTCCTCGTGGGTCTGTGATGAAGCAACAATGGCTTTAGGATTAGCATATATAATTTATTTTTCAACCTCTTCAACTACAGGGTTTATGTGAGGTAGAGCAGTGGATGTTGAGGATTGTGACTCAGAAAGTAGGGACTTGATGGCTCGACATTCTTCTTTGGAGTGAGTTCTAGATTTGTGATAATCACAACACTTCCCAGTCTTTCCTTCCTTTTTATTCCAATTTTGGCCTCATGTTTGACCTTCTTTGTCACTTTTCCATTTTGAAGGCTGACTCTTCGTATTCATTATTCCATGCTTTTGTTCAATCTTTACTGTGAACTTATATGCTTCACCAAGGGTTTCTAAATTGAAGAGTTCCATTTCTCCCTATATGTACCATTATAATCCACCATGGTATTTGAGAACCTTATGTTTCTCATTTTTTTTGATGCCCAATCTCATAGATAGAGAATGAAAAATGTCAGTATAATCTTTAACGGACTATTCCTTACCTTGGAAATGTTGTTACCACTCTATATACAGATCGTCATATGCTCTAATGGGGTAGTATTATTCCTTTACAGCTTCTATGAAATCATCCTAGGTAGGTTCCATTTCAAAGCCAATATCATCTACACTGAATCTCTTTTTGTACACTTCCCACTAATTTTTGATAGGCAATGATGCTTTCAAAAGAGTAAAATGATCTTCTCTTTATCAATGAATTTATTATCAAAAAAATAAGATGATAATTGATACAACCAATTTTGTACGACATCAGCATTGATTTTGCCTTCAAATGTAGGGATATTTAAATTCACTTGAACCTTAAAGGGTGTTGGAGCACTGAAAGGATGTGGGGGTGCAGATGAGGAGCCAAAATTTTCCATCAATTTTTTTTGGAGAATTTGAGAATATTTTTGTAGCATCTACACTTGTTATTGTTGGAGGGCTTCATTCACCATTTCCTTGAAAGGATTAGATGTCTTAGTGTTGTCTTCTATTTGAAGTCGTTTAGAGTGAATAGGTGGATAGTCTGTTAGTTCTATTTTCCACCCAAGCTTCTTATAATCTAACGTCATCCTCATGATCATACACTCTAAAGACAAACTGATCTAATACCACTAATCCAAAACTTCAAATCTTTGGTTGAAAGATAATTCAAGAAACCAGAACAAGACAATTCAAATAATGCTATCTCTGATAAGAGGTGTTTTATTGATAAAATTTGTAGACCCAAACATATGCTTATCTTTGAGAAGAGATGTCTGATTTCTATTTTAGGTTACATCTTCATTTATAAATGTTTTTAAGGTGGGGGGAGGATGTGGAAGGTCACTAATCTCGAGGGAGATGAATTGGTTCAACTTTCATGATTTACAACAATATAGAATTTGAGAAATTACTATTTTTAGAAACATACTATTTTTAGATTACACTACTAAAATTAAAATTTGGGGCACTTTCATTGGATTTTTGGGGTTGAAACTTCATTGAGTAGATATCCATTCCATTTCACCATGTTGTCCTCATTCTTAGATTTCCAATTATTCAAATGGTGAGTCGATTGGAGCTACGGTGCAAAAGATATGGCTCCCAGAAGTTTCATCATCAATTAGAGTAGACCCGTCACCTGAATTGTTGCCCAAATCAAAAAGAATCCAAGTCTTCTTCATAAACCATATCATCCCAATCATGAGTTGGATCATAAGCTAGTTTTTGGTTGTGTTCCATGTACTAATTTTTGAAAAGAGGGCATGGATTCATATCCCAAACAACATTATCTATAGTTAGGTATTCAAAGTTCTCTTCATAAGCCTCTTCATACCAATCAAGGTCTTTAGTTAGATCATAAGTTGTTTCATGACTTTGTTTCCATGAATGATTAATATGAGGTAGATAGAAATATGTCTCACAAACCATATTAGCATCATTGGGGTCTTGACAAAAGCCATAAAATTCATTTTATGTGGCCATTCTATCATAAGTAAAATTTTAAGTGACTCCACCATAAGTGTAGTGAGACATATCTATGTAAATGATGATTTATCCAAAAACTAAAAGAATTAGATTTCTATAAACTCTAAAAAACTATGTCCAAAGGACAAATGGTTCAAACTTGGTCTAACTTGGTCGAAGGGGTGGAGTTTTATCTTCAATGTGGTTTAAAAGTGGAGATGTATCTCCAAAATGTTTTATGCTAAGACTTGGCATAAAATAGCCTAATATTAGATGTCATATGCATAAAAGTCAAATGTCTAAATAAAAACTGGCATGTCAAAGGCCTAGGTCAAAGTGTTCCAAATAAGGTCTAAACTAGGAAAGGGAAAATTTTAGTGACTAGG
This sequence comes from Torreya grandis, assembly GCA_037957365.1. Lineage (NCBI taxonomy): Eukaryota > Viridiplantae > Streptophyta > Pinopsida > Cupressales > Taxaceae > Torreya > Torreya grandis. Next base: position 305,287 of record JARHVA010007131.1, read on the forward strand.
TCTTTTGTCCAAACATGGAGTCAAAACCTAGGCTCAAATAAATAGGCATGTGCTAGGACTTTTGGCCAAACAGTGTCAAAAGATAGACTTGAAACAAAGGTTAATGTGATTTTATTTAATCTAACAAGTTTGGAAACAACTTTGACATAGATTCAGCACACATAATCAAACATGAACATGCTCAGTTGGCATAAGGCATAAGACAAAAGGCTCTTTGAAAAAGACCATGTTCTCCCAAATAAAGACAAAAATAATGATGAGGATATGCATTAAACAAACAAACCATCAATAGTTTTCAAATTTGGGTAATTGATTAACCAAAGTTATGCAAGCAAAAAGAGAAAGACCATGTATCAGCCCCACGAATTGAGGCTTAAACATAAATCAATCAATGTTTGGATCCAAAATTAACAAGGCTAATTAAAAAATTAATGTTGAAAATTAGGATTTGACCAAAAAATATAGACAATATTGGATAGCATGACAACAAAGACAAAGGTCGAAATAGTATACACAAAGTGGTTTGAAATAAATGGTTTTGATACAATGGTAAACAAGTATTGAAATAAATTGAGTAGCCTAACAACGTAAGCATGCTCAAATGATGTGGTCAATTTTTATGTTTCAAAGACTAAAAAGGCTCAAAACTATTTTGACATGATTTGGAAAGCATAACACTACCCTTCACAAATCAAATTCATTATTTTGACATGGTTTATGAACAAACAAACAAGTTTTAGTTTGAAAACATACCAAGCAAAAATGACTAAAATACACTAAGTATAATCGTCCAAATCCTAGCAAGGGTATGGCAAAATTTTAGGGAAATCAATTGCACAATTACTTTCATGTCAAATGATGTAAAAGACAAGCATGAAAATTGGGTGACCACTGCATTGGCTAGTTGTAGAAAGGTGTAGTCCTTTTTACAACCACTACATCCTATTGTTCACTTAGTGTAGTGTGATGTTCAAATGTTGATACATCCCATGTGCAAATCCAAAGGATCCAAATGAATTCAATGCTAGGAGATGACACCTTGGATCAAAGCTTCCCTAAAGAACTTGTGGGAGGTAATGACATCCCCCTCACAAGCCAAGTTTGCATAAAAATAGAGAAAGCATGAAAGTAGAAAGAATTTAGGTTCGTTTTCAAGGTTAGCCAAACTTTGAAAAGTTTTTGGGGAGTGCTTATAGATGACTTTCTTTCTAAGCCTTGGACTAGGCTAATTGCAATAGGAATGGTACTTTTGATTATAAGGGTTCCCTATAGAGGAAAAATGGAAGAGCATACATGCAACATTCCTATATTTTTTCAAATAAAATTTGATTAAAATACTATTTCAAAAAAGAATTTGACAAGTGTATTCAGTTTTAAGCCCAAAATGAAATATTTGGTGGTGTTCATTTGATCCCTTGGTCTTAGTTACAAACTTTGAAAATATTCATCAAAAACATCTAAATTCTTTTTTAAACACCAAAAACAAGGTTCCTAATTGATTTTTAAGCATGTAAAGGTGATTTAAACATGTTTTGAGCACATATTCAAGTTTGGTCTTGCAACATAAATGTTAGCATGTCCTTTAGCTTTGAAGCTATTTTTAGCTTGAAACAATGAACTTTGAAAAAGTAGCTCTCAAGTTTATGTTTTTAAAAAAACATAGTGATCGACGTCAGTTATTACGATCAACATTAGTTACTCTAGCTAATCAAGATCTAATCAATATCAGTTTTGTTGATCGACATCGGTTAAGTCAGGTAACCGATGTCAGTATTACTTTTCGATGTTGGTTACTGTGTAAAATTATGGCAATCAAAAATGTCAAAATAAAGTTAGAAAATTAATTTACATGAGTTTTAAGGGGCCAAATGGATATTTTAGATTTGCAAAAGGATATATTTCATGTGTGAGATGCATCTAGTCCCACTAGGCCTACCATAATGTGATCTAGAAATTTTACTCAAGAGAAGATGGTTAGTATGGTGTTAGTTCCAAAATGAGAACAACTTGAAATAAACACATTAATAACATAACATATCTAGGCCTAGACACTAGGGAGAGATTAGTTAATAATCATGAATGAAACACACAACTAAAATGTAAAAGAAAACTTTCTTTTACCTCCCTTGGATGTTCCAAAATGCATTTGTAGTGGCTTGCTCAGTTTGTGCTCATGAAGTCCTTGGCACCTTTGGCTTATGTCTTGGCTTGGATTGGAATCAATTTGGCATGGTAACACTAGTTTCAATGGATTCTTGAAGATATTTGTGCATTATAACTTTGCACCAAAATAGCTTAGAATTGATGTAATGAGGCCTCCTATTTATAGATTTTTGGATTTGGTCAGAATCAACCTGAACCATCTATCTCAAGATTGAGATGTGTGGTTGAGAATTAATTTAATTTTTGTAATTAATTTTGTAATTGTCCTCATCATGACATTAGAAGAAGGGGCAATTTAAGAGGCATGGAGGGTATCATGGAAGGCATTGATGAGGCATGGGAGGCATGAATCTTGATATTTATGGCATTTATGGCCTAGGGATGTCTTCCCAAAAAATGAGGTCCCCTAATGATGAAGATATTCAATATTAATTTCTAAAAATAATTATTCAATAAGTTTCCATGGAATTATTAATTAGGCATTGATTTGGGTTAATTAGCTCTTAAGCATGATTAAGCACTTTGTGCACAAATTACTCAAATTGATCAGAATGCCTTGTTATTGGTCCAAAATTTGACTAGATTAAAATTAGAAGGTGATGTCAAATGCATTAGAACCATACTCCCATTTAGGATGTTACCAACAACAAATAACAAAGGCACATGTCTTGTGCAAAATATTTGATAGGAAAGATCAATCCAGAGCACCTAGGTACAAAATTAACATTTTGACTCGAAATGATTTGATCAAAGTTAGATGGTCCATAAATTTCATTGCCCCATTTAGGGATACCCTAGCCAAAATCAGCACTTGAATATGTAATTTTTACATCATTTAACATGTTTTAGTGTTTTTAGGCCAAATTGTGCATTTTAGGTGGAAATTATCCAAAAGGCTGATTGGAGGTTATTGGTGGTCATTTTTAAGTATCTAAAACTCACACCATCTAATATCCATGGTATGAGTTAATGTGATCCCTCAGATCTATCCTTGACCTATCAAATATATTTGAGATGATGCCTCTTGATAGTCCTATGTTTTTACTCAGGATCCATTGTTAGTCTACCTACTTTATGTGCTTACACCATGTGGTGGCCTCTCAATATCTTTTAATTTTTGACTCATCTCACACCATCAAATCAAGATGTATGATGCAACATGGACCATCAAATTTTCCTAGATTTGAAAACAAATGGCTATTTATCATGGTCTAAATTTGACATCTGCATAACCATCATTTAATGTCTACATGATCATTATTGATTTTTATGTGACCATAAAATTTAAAACCCTAATAGATTCTTTCCATAAATTAAATTAAACATATGCATGAATGTCTCCCTTTTTGATCAACTTTGAAATCTTGGATCCAGAAGTGAAAAAGTCATGGAAGTACCAAATTTGTAAGAGATGTTTTGATACTAAAAGGATTGTTCCCACTTGATCTGTTGGTTTTGGGAGATTTCTAAGTGTGTTTACAAAATGTTTAAGTGAGTTGACCTCAATGCTTTTGCATGATGTATGCATGCCTATCACTGATCATTTGAATCTAAACATTTATTATAAAGATCTCAAATTGGATGTTAGTGCAAATGTCTTATGTTATTGACCCAACATTGAATACATATTGTTGGTTGAATATTTTGTTGATCAGCGTACTGATAAACAAAATAGGTCTAATCAGCCTAAGTAGGAAGATTAGTCATCCAAATGTGTAGGTTCACCACATCAAAAGGGGACTAATCTCTCCTCTCATCAAGGAGTGGTTCCCTATAGATATGCTATAAATATATAAATAGAAAATAATACTCAAGGGTAGGATAAACCATCCATCTCTCTTTCTTCAGAGATGATGCATGCAAATCAAAGGAAAAATCTCAAGAGAAATGGCAAAAAGCACTCCTCTTCTTTTAGAAGTACTATTTAGCAAACCACAAGAATACTCTTTGTAGTAATTACAAAATGTAACCAAAGACGTAGTAACCAACAAATTGAGATGTAGTACAAAGTCTCCCCCTGAATTGCCCAAGAGTGAGATACGAAGGATAATGAGGGCATAAAGTCATCCCAAGGTCCTTTACACAGAAATAAAAAGAAAACACACTAAAGGCAATTATGGGGGCACAAAGTCTCTCCACAATTGACATCAGGACACCTTCCTGACTACTTTCACTAATTCTACTTGTTGAATTAAAGGAACAGAAAATATATTAAGGAAAAAGACATAAGAACCACTCCTTTGAACCAAATGTTGAACCAAGTCTTGAACCAAGCTGATGAACCAATGCTTTGAACCAAGCTTTGAACCAAGCCAATGAACCATTTGATGAACCAAAGCATTGAACCAACTAAATTGAACCAAGCCTTTGAACCAAAGTGGTTCAATGGTTCATCGGTTCAATCGGTTCATTCTCTTTGATTTGGCTAAGTCCTTTTGATCCTCATTGAACCAAACTTGTTGAACCTGTTGAGCCTTGAACCCGTTGAACCTTTGAACCAAAGTGGTTTAATGGTTCAATGGTTCATTCCCTAAAAATGACTAAGTGTCAAAAACTTGTTCTTTTGATTGAACCTATCTATAGAAGCTTTTGAACCTACTGAACCTTAAACCCGTTGAAACTTTGTTCTTTCTAAGCTCTTTGATCTTCATTACACTGGTTGAACCTTTGAACCTTTTGCTTGAACTGACTGATTGAACCAACTTTGGTTTAAGGTTCAATGGTTCAATCAGTTCCTTCTTTTTATTTGGCTAAGTCCTTTTAATCTTTTTCAACCAAATGTGTTGAACCATTTTTTCATTGAACCTGTGAACCCGTTGAACCTTGAACCCAAAGTGGTTCAATGGTTCAACGGTTCAAGCCTTCTTCTCTTTGATAAGTGTTTTAAAGCCATTAAAACTTGAAGCGATTGAAATTTGAAGTAGTCAAACTTTGAAATTGAACCAACTTTGAAATCACCTAAGTGTTGAGAGCTTGATTCTTTCCTTCAGAGTCCGTAGAAATCAACCTGTGAAGTCCGTTGAACTTGGTTTGCAGAGTCCATAGATTTTCTTCCTACAGAGTCTATAGATTTAAGCCTATAGAGTTCATAGATTCAAGCCTATAGAGTTTGTATATTTTTGAGAAGCTTTCAAAATGAGGAATTTGAATGCCCAGAACAAATTTTGAAAAGGAAAGAGACAATTTTGGTTTGTAGGACCAAAATAGTTCAAATGTTGTCCCATAAATGAGTGATATTTTTAGGTGACAACAGCTGGCTCCAGTTGGGAAACTTCTATCAATTGTAAAAAAAATTGAAGGGAGTAGAATCCAAAATCTCCAATGTCTTCATGTGTACCATTGGGCTACGGAGTCATGTTACCCAAAAATGAAAGGCATCAAAAATGGAAACAAACAAAACAAAACAGAATTAAAAACTATACAAATATACATATATATAGATGAAATGATCTGATACTTCAAGAATTGAAGTATTTCAGATGCTGCTTCTTGAGAAGTAGTGAAAATAGCACTCTATCTTGATAAACAAGCAAGAAGACATTCTATCCCCATAAACAGTGACGGGCCAATGGAACCCTCCACCAGGAAACCAATTTTTTGCGTCTTCCTCTTGGTTTTTTCTTCTTCTTACCCCATGGTAGGATGTGATCTTCAATTTGAAAGCCATAACTCCTTGATTTCTTAGAAAAGGGTTCCTTTGCTTGATTTTTATTTACAGTAGCATGGTCCATTACCATAATTGGTTGTTTTTCTAGTTCAGTCCAACACATGATTGGATTCTCCACATCAAACTCCTAACAAACTATCAGCTTAACATCTCCTTTGGTGTGAAGGAGTTTAATCTCTTCATCTTGAGCAATCTGCAATCCTAGCAACAAAGATTCACATCCAGTTGTGTTGTTAGTGTTGATGAATTGCAAATTTCATGAAGGAAGAATATCTCTTTGAGGAGATATCAACACAATCTTGACTCCATCATTGGTGGAAGAATTGCTGCTATCAAATTCCAAGATTGACGCATCATTAAAAGTTAATTTCCTATCAGATTTCTCTTCATTAGAGATGGAAGGTCTTTCCATATTTGTATTTCACCCTACCAATTCTCTTGAAGTCTTGTTTGGATCAATTCTTGGATTTTTAGCTACAAGACTTTCGTCTGTAGAAACATGAACATTCTCTGTGGTCAAGAAATAATTACCCCTGCCTAAAGACTCAAATAGAATTTGTGCTGCAAGGGCAGACGTTTGGGTGACCACGTATTTTGCCTCTTTTTCAGGGAGCAATATCTTCATTATGCATTGGACAGGGATCCTTGCCTCAGACAATTCCATGCTTAGTTCTCCTCCCACGTCCTTGCAAAAATTTCATCCAAGCAAAATGCCATAGGATGCTGAGACGTTAACCACTAGGATAGTCATCTTGATTCTCTTATCTGGAAACATTGCAAATGTAAATTAAGCATCTTTGATTTGCCCCAGCAATGGTACTTGCTTGTTTTCCATGGAGAAACATCTCCAAAATGTTTTGGTCAGTGTGAGACCTAGAGACTCAGCTACTTTAGTAGGCATGACATTGTCAGATGCCCTAGAATCAATGATGCAATTATTGAGTTGATAACCATTTATCAATAAGGAAACATAAAAAGGTTCTATTTTCCCAGGGGCAATTAGAGGAGTAATGACAATATTTTTTGGAATGGGCATGCTCTTTTGGGAATCAAGAATTATTTTCTTAACCTCTTGTCTTGTAGGGATGGTTTGGTTCTTGACACATTGGACCAACTTATCCAATTGATCAAGATTGGAATATAAATATTCAAATTTAGACATTTGAATTTTGGTCTTCTTGACATGATCAATTATGTCAAATGGTTGAATTGGACTAGAAATAAAAGAAAGCATTTCGACCTTTTGGGTTTTAGGAGAGATGGGAGGGGGGCTTGTTTGTGAAATTAAAGTAGAAGGTGAAGGTAAAATTGATGTACTTATCTTTTGGGTGATCACCAGATCCTTTGACTGGAAAGGTAGAGTAGTTCCATGCTTAGCAATTGTAATTACTGGTTGAGGTTGCTCCTCTATCCTCCCTTTATCAGCTTGTTGGATTGATTGGTTCTTGGACCTAGTAAACACTGCATATGATCCATCAATTTCTTCTCCTTTGCTTTTGGGTTCATCCTGGTAATTTAAGAAACCAATATAGGAGTCACCAACTGATTCTTCTTGATCCTCCATGAGGAGATTGATGTCATTTTCTTGTTCAAAATTAGGTTGGAAAGAGAAAGCATGTTCTATTTCCAAATATCTAACTATTGAGTTGGTTGGAGGAGCTTCAAGGGTAAGTTTCCCTTATGGGGGAGGAAGACGATCTGGCTACCCTTGATTCATGGTAGCATGACCTTGATATGATTTATTTTGAAATTTCCTTCTTGACATATCTTTATATGAAGGAGTAGAAGACATACCTTGTGCCATTTGTCTTTTCAAGGCTAGTAGTTCAGTTTCTAGCTTTTGCACCATTGGATCGGTGGTGCCTGTAGATGAATATTCAAAAGATGATGAGGGTCTGTTTCTGTTTGGATCTCTTCTTATCTTCCCTACTAAGATGAGATCATATTCTACCTCAATGGCCAAAATTTGAGCTATACCAAGATCTATTTGACCAACACGTCTCAAAATGAAACTCACTTTAGGTAACTGAGAATTAATGAAGAAGCATTTGAGATTCTCAGTTGTAGGTAAAGAAATTACAAGAATTATGTTCCTCAATTTGTCAAATTTGGCTATGAAGTCTCTCATTGGTTCATAAGGCTCTTTCTTCATCTACGTGAGTTGAGCCAGAAGGGCATGTGCATCTTCTACAGGTTTAAATCTAGCTTCAAACTTAGCTTTGAGGGTATTCCAATCGGTTATTGACTGAGCCTGTAGATGATAAAACTAATTTGTAGCAACACCTTGTAATGTTTCTACAAATAGATTGACTACTACATCTTTAAATTCTACTCCAATTATGCCACATGCTATGCTAAAGGCTGCAATGTGTTCATCAGGATGAACTTTCCCATCACCATAGAATTTGGGTAAATTCTTCCTTGAACTACGTGGAAGCTCATGTAGAGGTGGAGTAAGATTGAGAGGACTAAAAGCATTACTCTAGGGGCCTTGAACTACCATTGTATGACTATGAAAATGAGGAATAACAAATCTCATAGGGGTAATTATTGGCAAAGCTTTATCAATAACATAAGTGGATACTTCATTTGGCAATGGAGATCTGACTCTAGTAGGAGAAAAGCTCTTGGTTCGTTGGAGGCAGGATGGTGAAGGAAATAGATCAAAATTACTTTACTGTACCAACTTGAATACAGGGTCAATAATACCTTTAGCCCTTTGGCTTTGTGTATACCTAGAATCTGCTAGATTGTGAAATAAGAATGGAAAAGAATTGACCTTTCTTTAATTTGAATCTTGAGGCTTTAAACTATGCGTTCTTTCCTAGCAGCTCTAGTTTTGTAGACCAGATAAAATAATGGAGGTGGAGGAAAATGGTAAGGCTATAAATGGATAATGGGTAAAACATGAAATAGATTCGTAAAATTCTGTAATGGATAAGGGTTATAATGATAATGGGTAAGCCAGGTGATGTTTCAATTTGAAACTTGAGGTTCCAAATTTCACAAAATTATGTATATCCCTAACGAAGTTGCCAAAAACTATTGGTTGAATATTTTGTCAATCAACGTATTGATAAACAAAATAGGTCTGATTAGCCAAAGTAGGAAGATTAGTCATCCAAATGTGTAGGTTCACCACATCAAAAGGGGACTGATCTCTCCTCTCATCAAGGGGAGGTTCCCTATATATATATATATATATATATATATATATATATAGAAAATAATACTCAAGCATAGGATAAACCATCCATCTCTCTTTCTTCAGAGATGATGCATGCAAATCAAATGAAAAATCTCAAGGGAAATGATAGAAAGCACTCCTCTTCTTTCAGAACTACTATTCAGCAAACCACAAGAATACTCCTAGTAGTAATTGTAAAATGTAACCAAGGACGTAGTAACCAACAAATTGAGATGTAGCACAAAGTCTCGACCTGAATTGCATAAGAGTGAGATACGAAGGACAATGAGGGCACAAAGTCATCCTAAGGTCCATTACATAGAAACAAAAAGAAAACACACTAAAGGCAATTATGGGGGCACAAATTTTCTCCACAGTTGACTTTAGGACACCTTCCTGACTACTTTCACTAATTCTGCTTTTTGAATTAAAAGAACAAAAAATATATTAAAGAAAATGACATAAGAACAGTTTCCCCAACAACAAAGATATGACATCACAAAGTCTGAAAAGTCACTTGCTTTCTTATTCTAATAACAAAATATGATCAACAATCTAAGCTCAAAGTCTCAGTAATGCCTTTCAATTTAGGTAGAGTTTCATTTCTGATTATCAGAGAGATATATTTTACACTAACAAGAGAGTCCCTTATATAGCCTCTTCAAGATGGACTTGGGAATAGTGACACATCATGTTGCATTGAACTTTGTTAATAAGACAAGCTAGAATTTAGGGGCCCCATTTGATTTTCTCAATGTAGAGAAACAAGTCACGCTATTGAAAGTTTGCATCTTTCAATATCCACTTAGCGGTCTACTTCTAGAAACATATCTGATGTGTAAATGTTTTTGGTCCTTCCTCATCATTCCTCCTTTTCTAGTTAATTAAATCGGGTACTAGATTCAATTTGATGCTTTATTTCTTAGTCACTTCTGTTAATTTTGGCCTTAAAGCCTTTGAATGCATTTGGGTCCATAGATTTAAACTTACAAGGATCAATGGTTATTTCATTGTTGTAACTTTGACGTCCGCGGGCACGTCACTTTCCTCGGCAATTCCTTCAGCTTTGTCTTTTAAGCTTTCCCAGAGGGGACCTAATCTTTAGGCCTTGAGAAATGATCTGCTTTGGGTTAGGAAGAGCCTCCCGCAAGGGTATCTACCTTTCAGGTGGTCTTTGGATAGCCTTCGGGCTTCTTTCTTTTGGTGGGTTGCTAATTTCTTGTTTTGCATCCTCTCGAAGGGAAGGTGACCCTTCGGCTTTGGGGAAGTGTCCTTTAATTTGGCAGCTGAGAGTCCCCTGCAAAGGCACCTTCCCTTTGGGGTCCTTTGGTGGCCTTTTATCTTTGGAGTCCTTTGGAGCTTTCCCGCAGACATTTTCCCATGAACTTTTTCGGTGGACATTTTCCCGTGGATAAAAAGTCTGTAAGAAATATTGCTTTGTCTTTGACCTTTGGAAATTCTTTCAGGCTTTCCTCCTGCATCCTTTCTAAATTCCTTTAGACTTTTTGTCCAAAGGAATTCCTTCAAATAAAAGTCCAAAAAAATTGTTTCTTGCCTTAGTCTTTTTCCTGAAGGAAATCCCTTTGTCTTTCGACTGCCTTAAACAAAATTTTGAAAGAACTTACCTTTGTGGCTTCCTTGAAAATGACCCTTCCAAAGGGTGCTTTTGTTGACCAAGTGCCCTCCGCAAGGGTACTTGTCCTTTAGGAGGCTCTTTTGAACTTTTGCATTGAACCGCTCCTTTGAACCAAATGTTGAACCAAGCTTTGAACCAAGCCAATGAACTAAGCCGATGAACCAAGCCGATGAACCAAGCTTTGAACCAAGCCGATGAACCATTTGATGAACCGAAGCATTGAACCAACTGAATTGAACCAAGCCTTTAAAACAAAGTGGTTCAATGGTTCATTGGTTTAATCGGTTCATTCTCTTTGATTTGGCTAAGTCCTTTTGATCTTCGTTAAACCAAATGCGTTGAACCTGTTGAACCTTGAACCCGTTGAACCTTTGAACCAAAGTGGTTCAATGGTTTAATGGTTCAATGGTTCATTCCCTAAAAATGACTAAGTGTCAAAAACTTGTTCTTTTGATTGAACCTACCTATAGAAGCTTTTGAACCTGTTGAACCTTGAACCCGTTGAACCTTTGTTCTTTCTAAGCTCTTTGATCTTCATTGCACTAGTTGAACCTTTGAACCTGTAACTTGAACCGACCGATTGAACCAACTTTGGTTTAAGGTTCAATGGTTCAATCAGTTCATTATTTTTATTTGGCTAAGTCCTTTTGATCTTTTTGAACCAAACGTGTTGAACCTGTGAACTCGTTGAACCTTGAACCCAAAGTGGTTCAATGGTTCAACGGTTCAAGCCTTCTTCTCTTTGATAAGTGGTTTGAAGTCGTTGAACCTTGAAGCGATTAAACTTTGAAGTGGTTGAAATTTGACATTGAACCAAATTTGAAATCACCTAAGTGTTGAGAGCTTACTTGTTTCCTACAGAGTTTGTAGAAATCAACCTGTGAAGTCTGTTGAACTTGGCCTGCAGAGCCCGTAGATTTTCTTCTTGTAGAGTTCATAGATTTAAGCCTGTAGAGTATGTAGATTCAAGCTTGTAGAGTTCGTATATTTTTGAGAAGATTGAAAAATGAGGAATTTGAATGCTCAAAATAAATTTCAAAAAGGGAAGAGACAATTTTGGTCTATAGGACCAAAATAGTTCAAATGTTGTCCCAAAAATGAGTGATATTTTTGGGAGACAACACATATAACTTGAGCTAGGAAGCTTCCATAGACTTGAAATTGATAGAGCATGTTCTTACCATGAACAAATACATGGCACTACAATCCTTTGGCTCATGTGGTTTTCCTAAGTGAAGATAAAAAAAATGCTCAAATGAGTTGGTCTTATCATTTCCATGTGACGTGTAGGATAGCTTGGCCCCTTAGACTTGACAAACTAAACTTTGAAGGCTTAAATCTTGAGATATAAGACTCATCAAGATATGAAACTTATAGAGAATGATCTTGGTAATAAGGACATTGATCTTGCATGTTATGATGGTCATACAAGGTTTTTAATGCATATTTATAAATCAGACAAACAAGCTATCCATTTTGGTTCTTCATGATGTCCTGATGATGGTTTGGATTCACAAAGCTTGTTCTTAAACTTTTGAAGCTCTGATGAACTCCTTGAGGCATGTGTAGACCCTTTCTATGATATTGAATATTTAGATACCATGAAAACTTATCACTTGCATATATGACCCTAAAATGACCCCTAAGACATCAAAAGGTACAATCACTAATCTAGACCATGACCAAAGATAGAATGGCATATGAAATGACATCAAATGATCTATAACATACCCTATAACATTATAAAAAAACCCCCTATATAATATTTTGGCTATAGGGGGTTGATCCATTTTGGCTTATGGTAAAAATGGTCAAAAAAAGCATGTGGTCTCATAGCTCTAAAGGATAGAAGCCATTACATGTATGGATATGTTTTGATTCCATGATGTTGTTTATTTTGATCATGGGTATGTTTTGATACCCAAGTACATTATGATGATCATGGATATGTCTTATGTCCATGAGGGTGTTTAACTAATCTTAGGTTGAATTTTGGTATCCATGAGGATGTACATTGTGATTATGGATATATTTACATCTATGAGGATGTTTTTGATTAATTAAGGTGGCAAACTAGGGGCTGAACCCTATACAGTCAAAAAAGACAAGAAGGCTGGCAAACAAAAGATGCCAGCATCAAACCAATGGCACATCTGAGAAACAAAGCTAGAAGCAAAACAAAACACTGGAAAGACTAGAGTCAAAAAGGATGCAACTACATAACTATAGAATTAACAAGATCCTTAATATTCTCATTATCTGCATTGTCATTATTCCCTAGATTACTCACCACTTCCATGATCCGCAATGGCCTTCTCCACAAGGACCACCTTCGAAAGCTATCTTCATCATCAATGTGAATCATTCATGCTCCATCATCTCCTTCTGAATGATCTCTCTAATGTTTGGGGGTATATGAGCCCCTTGTCACCATACCCTCCATCCTGAGAATCGCTAACCAAGGTTGGCACAAGCATCAGCGACCCTGTTACCTTCTCTGTAGGTTTGGGTAATCTCAACTTTGGAAAACTTTTGTAAAAGAAACTAGATTTCCATAATGATGTCTTTTAGATGGATACCAATGTTAGATGCTTTATTAATGGCAACTATGATCAACTTAGAATCTCCCTGAATATTCAAATTTCTAATTCCTAGGGATATAGCTAACTTTAATCCCTAAAGTAAGGCCATAGCTTCAGCATAGTTATTGCTCTGGCAACCCATGCCACCAGCATAGATAGTAGACATCCCTCCTTTTTCATTTCTTATTATTCCTCCTCCACTTGATTTACCACTCAACTTGGATGCCCCGTCAAAATTGAGTTTCATCCAATTGGGTTTAGGTGGTATCCATTTAGTATGAAGTCTCTAAAGAATTTTGGAATTATCATGCCCAGGGATAAGGTTTAAAAGCTTCCATTTGGCAGCAATTTGACTTTAAAATTAAGATAGGGGTTTCTCCACAACACTAATATGAGCTGTTGTAACACTTTCCAAGATGGTCCTAGCAAAAGAGTTAAACACCTGAGCAACATTTCTAGCAGTGTCCCTAAAAATTTTGTGATTTTTCTCTTTCCATAAAGTCCAGCTCAAGCATGGTAGAGCTTGCTTCCATAGTTCCTTAATATAGGGATGTGTGAAGGTTGAGTTCTAGCTTAGAATTACTTCTTTAAGGTTATAATTGCAAACCCATTCAATGCCAAAGTTGTTAATTATTTTTCCCCATAAATCTTGGGTAAACTCACAGTGTATGAATAGGTGTGAAACTGATTCCACTCTAGAACCACACAGAAAACATCTGTTGACCAAAGTAAACCCCCTCTTTTGAAGGTTGTCCTAAGTAAGGATTTTGTTATGGGTAGAAACCCACCAAAACAAGTTAATCTTTGGAATGAGTTTATGATTCCAAACCTTTTTCTATACCTCCTTATTTTGAGCTTTAGGTGTAAGCAGATGATAGGCAGATTTGACAGAGAATGATCCATTCTTATCCAGCCACCAGTATTGTTCATCCTCCCAAGGGAAGAGTATGATTATGATCTCCTAAACATATTACTATATCTCCAAAATTCTTGGGATAAGCTCAGGCCTGTGCACACAGCAATCCAAAAGGTTTTTCCAGCTCCTTATCCCATTGTTATTTTCCATATAATCACTAACCCTATCACCAAAGAACTAAGTAGTCAGGCCTATAATTTCTCCATAGTTTCCTTGGGAGATGAGAGGCTTATCCCTTAACTAATTATCCTCCCAAAATTTAATTTGCCGACCATTTCCAAGCTTCCACCTAATTCCCTATTTGAGAAGACTTCTACTTTTTAGCATTTTATTCCATATCACAGACCCCTGGGGTAATCCCGTCTATTAAATAAAGTTGGAATCATCAATGTTATGCATTTATTTGGCATACATTATTTCCCCCCACTCACTATTTTTGTGAATCAAATTCCAACTTACTTTTGAGAAGAGGGCTTCATTCATTTTCCTGATGGATCTTATATTAAGTCCACCATGAGATTTTGGGAGACACACTTTTTACCATCTGACTAAAGACATTATCTGTTTGTCTTCCACTCCCATCCATAAAAATTTCCTTTGGATCTATTCCATCTTTTCAGAAAAATATGTAGGAATTTTAAAAAGAGACATGAAGTAAGTAGGAATACCTTGCAAGGATGTCTGAAGAAGTTGCAACTTACCCGCACTACTGAGTAGTTTCCCCTTCCACCCAAGAAGTTTCCTCTATGTACGTTCCACAATACCATTCCAAAAACTTGAAGATACCTCTTTAACCAAGAGTGGGAGACCTAGGTAGGTAGCTGGTAGGCCAGCCTTAGCACAATCTAAGATATCAATGATTATATGTCTAAGTTGATTGGGAGTGTTGAAGAAGTACACATTGCTTTTCTAGAAATTTATTCTTTGTCCCGAGTCTCTAGCATAATCATTAAGTATATTCTTCCATCTTCTAGATTTAATCACCACTGAGATACCAAATATGATGGTATCATCCACAAACTGTTGTATAACCATAGGATGAAGGGAAGAGGCAGGTTTGATGCCTACTAGCTTTTTTGAAACTATATCAGATTATATGTATCTTTGCAGTGCCTCAGCCATAATGATGAATAGGTACGGGGAGAGAGGGTCTCCCTGATGAATTCCTTTCGAAGAGGAGAAAAACCCTCTAGGAACACCATTAACCAGCACTGAGAATTTAGCAGAAGAGATCGCATTGCATAATAAGCAAGATAATTTATCATTAAACCCAAATTTTCTAATCTTTTGGAATAGAAAAGTCCATGAGACTCTATCATAAGCTTTGGATATATCAAGCTTGAGGGCCATCCTAGGGATTCTGCTCTTATCCATGGAGTGGATAGTCTCATGTGTGGTGATCACATCATCAAGAATCTGTCTGCCTGGGATGAAACCTTTTTGAGCAGGAGAAATGATTTTGTCAAGCAAGGGTTAAATTCTCAAAACCAACAGTTTAGTACATATCTTATACACAGTGTTGCATAAGCTAATGGGTCTGAAATTAGCAAGGTGTAAAGGTTGAGATTTTTTAGGAACAAGTACAATGAAGGTATTATTGACTTGTCTCAAAAGTTTTCCAGATCTAAAAAAATTAGGAACTACAGCCGTGAGGTCCGCTCCAACAATTTCCCAATATTCTTGAAAGAATATAGGAGGAAAGCCATCAGTTCCTGGGGCTTTAAAAGCACCCATGGAGAATAAAATAACATGTCCTTCTTCATCAGATACAAGCTTTAACATTTCCAGATTGTCTTCTTCTGTTATCAAATAGGGGATTTTATCAATGAATTGACTCATAGATCTATCAATTCTATCATTATTGTTTTCTTCCATAAGCCTTGAGCCTTCTATCATTCTATCTATGAATATGTTTATTATGGATTTCAATTGAATTTAATGATTATGGAAATTATAATTTCTATGATGATGAATGACACACACCTTGAGCCTTGTCTAAGTTCACCTTTTCTCAAAGAAATGTTACATAAAATCAAGCATCCTTATTTAACCTTTGAATAATTAGAGTAGTTCAATTGGGAGCATGGTGAGATAATCTTATTTTAGGAATCAAGAAACAATGCTTTGGAGCTTACATCGATAAGACATACGTTTATGCTGAGGTATAATATCTTGGGAGGTCCAAGTGTGAAACTCAATACTAGAGGGCATAGTGGGGTGAATGTGACTAACTTTATGGGGTAAGTTAGGAAGTTTTTGGGGTCTCCTACTATTATTGGGTAGTGTAAGCCATCTATTATGTGAAGCATGAACAATTTTGGTAAATTTATAAAACTCATGGAATTAGATTTATGGGCTTTGTTAGAACACAACCTTCCTTGAGAGAAGGTGATCATAAACTCAAGATCCTTGGGACCAATCCTATTGTACTGTATGATGGATATTTGAATTCATTTGTATGGCATATAGACATTGGGTATACCAATGGAAAATATGGACCCTTATGCTACTCCATCATGT
Source organism: Torreya grandis (assembly GCA_037957365.1). Lineage (NCBI taxonomy): Eukaryota > Viridiplantae > Streptophyta > Pinopsida > Cupressales > Taxaceae > Torreya > Torreya grandis. The sequence goes on from JARHVA010007131.1 coordinate 321,958, forward strand.
GTTCTTAATTATTATGATGTGAAAATACCTTGGCATAAATTAGCAAAAAATTGAGTCATGTATGCATCTCCTAATTCTTGTGGTTCCTTATTTACTTGTAAAGCTATTGAATTTGTGTAAACCCTAATTTTTTATTATATTATATCATGTAATCTTGTAGCACTCCATATTATGTAAATGTAGTCGACTATGTGAACTTCTTTATTTTGTTCCATGTTTTAACATTTTTGTATGAGAATTTTATATACCTTATTGTATTTTGTTAACCACAAAATGTGAGAATGATGATAAATCATTGTTTAAGGAATCTTTCACTTCCAAAATCAACTATGTGTACCTTATTTTGCCACATGTTTATAAATTATTGTATAGTTATTTCATGTGCATGACTTGAAATGAGTATGACTGTGTGTTTTTAAAATGTTAGTGTGGTAATGTGATCATAAAATACTTATTTTATGCAATTTTTCCTCTTGAAACCAACATCTATCATTGAAATTTGCTAAGGTATTGTGTAGTATTGTGTGGTGTAATCCTGCATCACTACTCTAGTATTGAGCATGGGTGAAAGTATGAGGTTGAGAGTAGATAAGAACTCTATCTAGAATTATTTATATTGAGTATGAGATAGGAATTGAAGCCTCTTATAGGTCAAAAATCCATGTTTCACCTTTACATAAGTAGCCACCTAATTTGTTTAGGGCATGCAACAAGAATGGCACAAGTTGGCCATGAGATCTTAGTGTATAATGGTCACTTTACGGATTTAATGTTAAATTAACCACCTCTTGGATGTTGTTATAAAACCAACCCTTGTGGAATTTTGTTGTTATATCCTTGAGAAGCACTAACTAGTCCTACTATTTAGACATTTATACAAAATTAGAAAGGTGGTACTTGTTAAAATGCATGTATGTGTTGGCTTGTAAGTGCAACCATGCTATAGATGAGGCATTTTTTTTGTTTATACCTAATATATATAATTTAAGATGAATATTTATGATTTATTTTAAATAATTACTGGTATGTATGCTAATTTTATGCTCGGGAGGAGCATTGCTAAATCTTGATCAAGATTTTTTTTTTTAATTTTATGTACTTTCTAATGCTTATCAAGAAGTAAGTGCAGTAAGATGGTGGGATTGTAATACCTATAACCATCATGTGAGCTCAAAATTTTTATGAAGAGCATGTTGTAAGGCATGGGGATTCATGTGAATGCCTAGGATGGCTTCTCCAATGTTCAGTGTGGTTGGTGTGGGATGCTACACTAACCCATGAACAATATTTATTAGATTAAAGTAACCAAGTAGTATGGTTACTATCTTTTATTGTCATTTTGTGATGAATGCTATGAGGTTATATGAAAACATAACCTATTTGTTAGGAAAATGCTATTTTTATATTTTGGGATTGTATTAGAATTTAATTGTTTTTAGATGAGTGTTGTTACTATCTTAAAAAGTGTATATCTTTGTGGCAACCTATTGTTGCAACAAAGAAATGGTTAACCCAAAAAAAATTATTATAAAACTATTGATTTTGAATTTAATATCTAAGCTAGAAATTTATCAATGTTTTTATCCTTATATGAGCTATTAGTTGTATTTCCTAATTTACAAATGCTGAAAACTCTCATGATGAACAAGCATTAAGGTGAAGTTGATCACCATGACCATACATTTTAATTTTTTACCAAATAGTTTAAAGTTACACCTACATAGGTGGCTAAAAAAATTGTAATTTGGGATAACTACATTTAAGAACTATAACTTACTAACAAATTATGCTATGGTAAGATAAATTTTGAGGCTACAGGACTATTTTAACATGGTAAATTATTTTTTATTGATAAAAAATGGCCATGTGTGTGTCATAATTAGGGTATAAATTATGCTTCCAATTTTGGATGCATGTGGAAATCTAGTGCTAGAAAATATACAACTCCCTATTTGTTCACCATGGTGTCACAAGTTGGTAGATGAATTGATGAGACAATTTATGAAGGAAAGTGACTATCCTTATGATAATATTTAGAATATTATCATGTAAGGATGAATATTTCCATCTTAGAGGTGTGTTATATCCTCATGTTATACTGAGAGGTAAGTTGACTATATTTTCATTAGGTTTTATTAATAAAATACAAAAGTATGTAGCTAGCATAACACTATTTTGATTAAGCAAACATGTATTACTAGGCAGTTGCTTTGATTATTGAGACATAGTTGGTATTTTGTGTTGTAGAATATTTTGTAAAATGTTTGATAGAGTCTTTTTTGGGAAGCAGGTTCCCTGGTTGTTTAAATAGTCATCAAGATGGCTCCCCTTTAAGAGGGGGAAGATTTTGTAACCCTGCTAAATAGTGCATTACTATCATTATTAACCCATTGGTTTGATAGGTTTAGCCTAGCTCTGGTTGACATTACACTTATTATTATAGTTTATTACTATGACTTAAATGTATAATTTGGATTATCATGATTATTGGTTCTAACTGATGTATTATTGTTGTAGATGTATATGCTTCAATTCATTTTTGACATGTTTCATATTATGTATGTAGCAAATTTTATTATTATTGTTATTTATTTCATTAGTAAATATTGTTGGTGTCCTAAATTTGTGGTTATAGGAATAGGTCAACTGAGCTAGGCTTGATGGTGGAATTTGGAATTTAGGACAATAATGGGTAGGAGTTATGATCAGTCAGATTGATACCGATGGATAAATTTCAAGGTGACAAAAGTTTTTAAAATCCATTGGTAATCTATGTCTTCTTGCTTAATTTAGATCATCTTTATTTAATTACTTTTGTTAGTTTTGTGTGGAATTTTGGTTTATGTTGTTGATTGTATGCATTTGTGCTAATCATTATTTTATTTATTGCTTAGGTTAGTGGACTATAAAGACTATTATTTCTCTTATTCAATTTGTTTTTTACTTGGATTCTTTCTTGAATTGGGTTTTATAGTCCAGGGTTGGACTTAATTCCCATTATGAGTTATGTCTAGCCTTTTGCCTTAGACCCAATTTTATTAAGTGGTTTTGATTCCATCCTTTGGTTTTGAATGACCCATATGCATTATGCCTACATTGGTCATGACTTAGACCCTAGGCATCTTAAGTTATCTTTTTGTAGAGGGGTTGCTTGATGTATGTGATGGAATTTAATATTATGATCATGTTTTGGTTGGCTTACACTCCATTCCAATGATCAAGGTAAAAAGTTTTTATGTAGATTATTATTTTAGATTATAGTTTGTCTCCCAACACCTCATTATTATTATTTTATGAATGATTGGGTTGAATTTTTTATCCTTGCCAAATTATTGGTAAAATGTCTTGTTTTGTGATCATTATTTATGGGAATTGGGGGCACCGTATTAATTTATTTCTGATGTGGATTGTTTTTCCCTTCATGCAAAAGGAAATATTGAAAAAGTTTCATTAATTATTATTTTTTTGGTAGTGGTTTAGCTTGGGATGCATGCCAAATTTCTTCAAAAAAAAATTATTAGGAGAGATACAAAGTTTGTTCCTTTTTCTATTGGTTTTGGGCATAAAACTCTTGGTTAGAAGAATTAAGCTACATGATAGGGAGTTTTGGGGTTTTTATTATGTAAGACATAGATATATATTTCTATTGGTTGGATCTCCCAAAAAATACAGGGGTATTATTTTATTTTCATGTGGCAGTGGACTTGCATGACATGCCAAATCTGGGAAAAAAATCATTATTATTTTTTTATTAACTGGTTGGGTGGTTGTCTCCCAATGCCACCACCATTATTATGCATTTTGGTTGGGGGATGGGATTCAATATTTATTGGAGGGTGTACATTATTTTAAAAAATTTGAGGAGATTCAAACTCCTACTTGAAGGAGAAACCCCAGAGCACATGTTGTAAGGGAGAGAGTCAATTGGAAGTCTATGGAGAAAAGTCATGGGATTCTAAGGGAGGATGATGGTGGACAATAGTTATGGAGAATTAGTTGGTTTGATTGAGGGTGGTATGTGTCACCTTAAATGTTAGTTTTCTTATAGATTTCCTTTTATATCTATAATTCACTACTATAATTTGAATTATTGATGGAGTGATAAAATGAACCTTAATGAATTTAAATTGATTATAGTTGATTGAGTCCATGTGTTAAGCTGATATATTTTTAGAATTGTATCAGTGTACCTGTTGATGCTGGAAAGTGCACCCAGTGGCAGGAACATGGATTCCTGCCCTCTCCCCGCAACATGGAAACCCCTCTCTCACCTGTGGGACGACGAAGCAGGAGAGGGGAGTCTCTAGGTATGGGCTAGTTCCCTCTGATGTATCTTGTTTGTTTTAGGTAACGCAAAATATAGGTATATAGGTATATACTGGGGGGATGAAAAGGGAGAGAGAAAAGCATGAAAAAAAACAGCCTACTCTAAAAGAGGTGATACACCAAAAACAGGTGACCTTCCCACATCCACACTCAGGACCAAACAAAACATACATACACTCAGATCTAGCAGAAAAGACCAGGTCTCTGGGATGACAGGGAGGTTCTTATGGAAATCACAAGAAAAGGGAATCACCAAGGTGCTGAGAAATACACACTGTAAATGACCTCACCTGTTTTATACCTCCAAAACAGAACTCTACTCCTGGCAGCAGCAGACAGTGGCATTTTGTAGATCGCAGGTTTGCTGGTGTTGAACCTGTGAGAGCATTAAGAGACAATGACTGGACACAGATTAACATTCAATGCATACACTGAGAGATCCATCCAAATAGAGGTAAAAACTATCTTTTATTGATTCAGGTGGAAAATTTGGAGAGTAATGCTCTTTACAAAAGTGTGAGAGAGATCCCGATAAAATGACTAAGTCCCTGTATTTATAGCAGAAGAGCCAAGAGAAGTCTCATTGAAAAGTGTGAAAAACACTATTGATGACATCACAAGTCTGCCAAGACCATGCTTGTTGCCTCGTTTTGCATGCTGGTCTTCTCTGGCGGTTGGGTGGGTTTTTTCCTGTGCATTACAGGTGAATTTTGCCGCCCTTTGCATGAACTTCATATAGGATTCTCTGCCGACGTCGGCCGATAAGCTATCGACGGTGGCAATCTCACCGACGTCAGTTCGTGTAATGTGCCGATGTTGGCAGTATTGCGTGTGGGGATTTCATTTTCACCGCCCTAAGGCGGGCTTTTACAATTCGCTGCCCTAAGGCGGGCTTTTACAATTCACCGCCATAGGGTGGACTTTTTTAATTCACCGCCATAGGGCAGACTTTTTTCCTTGCCCGTCATGGGGTGGGGTTTTCCATTTCACCACCTGAGGGTAGGATTTTTCAACTTTTGTGCCTGCCATTGTACTACCGATGGCGGCGGTTCTGCCGACGTCGGTCTCTGTAAGGTGCCGACGACGGCAGTATTGCTGACGTTGGCCGATGTCCACGGCCTTTTCGTGTTGTGGGCGGCGAATTTGCTGCCCTCTGCATGTTTGTAGGTGGGCTCATTTTACCCGCCCTTGTAGTGGGCGGCGAACTTTCCGCCCTCTGCATTTTTTCTGCCCTCTTTTTTGCCTAAGTGTTGAACACTCCATTTTCTTCTCTTCTCTCATGGACGTTTGAAGACTCTCCCTTTCACTGCCTTTCATGACCAATGCTCTGTAACAGCACTGTCGAAACCTGAAGGTGGACCTTGCAACCCGAAATGACTGGCCTGTAAAGCAGGTGTAGGAGGTGACCAAAATTTTGCCTGAGAGGCAAAATTGGGTCAACAGTACCTTTTTACCCTATTTAATTATGACAAACATGATCTAATTCCTTCCTTCTCAATTTATGGATTGAGTTTTATATTTATCTAGCTAGTCAATTTTTGCAATGGGTTAAAAATAAAAAGTTAAACAAGAGGCTTGACTTCATAATATCCTGCCACATTTTAGATATAAACTCCTATTTAAAAAGGGGAAAGATATTGAGTTTTTTTCAGATTTATGGAATACTGAGACAAAATTTTGATGGAATTATGAACCCTTAAATCCATAAAAATTGATACACCTATACTGGGATGCACTTGCATCCCTTTAAGGCGTTAATTGGTAATTATTATTATTAAAATTTATTTAGCTAGGAAAATGAAAATCATTAATGAATGGTCCTAAAACATAATAATTTATAGCTATTATCATTCTCTTCCTTATTTGAATGTTTTCTATTTTTGATACAAACCCCTATTTGATCATTTTGGCCCGATATGGAATAAGGACATTTATATTCAGTTTAATCAAACCTAGACTACATTTTATTGATCATGGCTAAATGACTATAGTAACAATTCCCCATGAATGTGTGGAATACCTATATCTAAGTTTATATACTCTCATATACCCTCATGCTTACTTGAGAAGTCTCTATTGGTTGTACCAAATTAAATAATGTTTCTAGTTTCATTTGTATGTAATCTTAATTTGTTAATTAATTACTATTTTGATTTAAAAGGCATGTGGATGTTTATTTATCTATATGTGTAAAAATTTCAATGTTGATATAAAATCCACCAACCAACTTAACTGTTAAAAAGTCTTATAGCTCTATTGATTTCATGATTTTTGTTCATAAAGCATCCTCTCATTGGTTGGTAGTTCATTTTCCACATTCAATGCTTTCGATGATTCATTTCATTTAATGTAAAGCAAGGATTGATGGTTTTTGATTTAGTATTAAATCATTGTCCATGAATTTGGACAAGTTAGGCAATGGGCTGCCCAACTTACCATGCTTTATATGAATGCAAATTCCCTGATCGAATAGGAGTATTTTTGAATCTTGGATGTTGTTTCTTTTACACGCGTGACTTTACAGTTATGCATTTTTTATGGTTGTATGTTTATGTTGTGTTATATGACTATTGTCAAGTTCTATTTTGTTGATTGGTAGTACCTATGAAATTTAATTGAAATGCTACGTTGTATGAACCTTGTAATGAAGCTTAGTTTCCCCTATGGGTGTTAGTTGTGTTTGAACATTTTTATTATTTTTAATCTCTTCCATGCTTGACCTTTTGTTTTCTTAATTATTTTGGAATTGGACCATGGATTGTGTCATTAGTATGCTCATCTCTACCTAATGAAACCCAAATTCCTTATTCCACCATCTAGATGATGGTTAGGGTGGTTAGGGCTACTGATGGATGAGTTCATTGGTTTGGGTATCTTACGGATTGAGTACTCATGTCTTGTTGGTTTAGGATTTCTATGTTGTGGTTCCAGTGAGTTCTAAGTATTATATTCATTTGATGTTTAGAGATGATAATAGTAGTTTTAATAATGTAATTGATTCTTATGTTAATTTATGAACCTTGTATTTTAGGTTGCAGTAAAAGAAATATCATGTTGGTACTTGATTTTAGTTGTGTATATAATATGCATACCATAATTCAGTGTAGTATTATGACACATGTAAATCAAATATCCATTGACTTTGTACTTAGTCCACATTAATAAATTGTGATTTTTACTGCATGGCCATAGACTTATACTATCATTATTACATTTAGAAAGTAATGCTATAATTTGAAGCCTAGTTGTTTCCCATTGTGTTGAATCTTGATGAATCAGATAAGTATAAAAGTATTATGTTGTCTTATAGGTATTATTGATGTTTATTATAGAACATTGTATCCTCTTATTTGGTATTCATTATGAATTATTATGATTCTTGAAGCTTATTTAATTAGGAGTATGTTGTACCCCACCCTGAGTTGTCTTACATGCTTAAACTTATAATTTTAGATTGTTATAATAATGTACATGGCTGCATATAAATCTAAAGTTGAATGTTGTCTTCCTCCTTAGTGGGTATTACACTATTACCATCTTAGCGATAAGCACATATTATTTCATAAAGCAATCAAATACATAAAATTTATAATTTTACTGGAGACAATTGCTTAGGCATTGAATGATAAGATTTTTAAAATGATTTAAAGGTATTAAATTCAACTGGAAGTTATTATTTTAAACAATGTTTGCATAGTCTGACATTAGATATCTTGGTTGAGTATTTGGGTGGTTACATCCACCTTTAATAATTATAGAAACAAAATTTAGTGCATAACATGTTTGGGAATAAATTATAATTTTTCATGAATACTTTGATTCAACATATATATTGATTCAATTAATTATATGGATAACCTAGGTAATTTATTTTGATTACTCCCTTCTCATGTGTATGAGACTTATGGAAAATTACTTTATCTAAATAATTCTTCTTACTAATAACTCTTTACACACACACACACACACACACACACACACACATTCCCTTTTTTTTATAAGGTTATATCGAGCCATGATGGGTATCAACCTTGGTACTTATGGTTTCCATTAAAATTACATAGCTGAAATTTATTATAAGTTTCTATTTCTTAAGAAATGAAATCAAGGAAAATTAGAGTGAATGAGTATGTGGAATTATCTAATTTGGTCCAATAAAAATCATGAATTCCTTAATGGGAATTTCATTATGTTTTGTGAACATATTGATAATCCCATGATCACTTTTGGTACATATTAAAAGATATTTGTTTTGCCAGGTTATTCATTGTAGCATGGTTTCAATATGATGCCTTAAAATACATATTATTTTATCCTCATGGAAGCCTAATTCATGTGGTTAACATGATATGGATGAAGATATTATTCTCCCTTTGCCAATCATATGAAATATCAATTGTTCTTAATGGGATGATATTAAATGTGAAAATGTTATACTAAACAACCTCATTTATATAGAGGTAAGCCAAGTATGGCTCATTGAATAATTCCACTAATGATGTTGTGGGCAAACCATTGGGTTTTTAAACAAAAGAGATGATTGGCGTCTCAAGGGAAAATCAATGTGCACCCTTATGATATGGTTATGTCTGGTATTCTTCTCCTTAAGTAATGTCTATTTTGATACATAATGTGCTCCAAAGTGTACTTTTATGTCATGTATGGTTAGATCCTAGTGTGTTAATGTTCACCTGGGTGATATTTTTTTCATCCTCTATTATTTTAATGTTTAACTTGAGTTGGAATTCGGGGTGATATACCTAAGTTTTCTTGGCTGCTCTATTCATTATTGTGGTGGATTCATGAAGGAAAAGTTTTATCCTCTGAACTTTCAACTAGATTCTCTTAGGAGACTAAGATGCTTAAGTAACATTATCAGACTGCTAAATAGTCCTATGAGGGGTCCCTACTCTAAGTGTATATTTTGGTGTATATTGGTGTCTATGTACACACCAATACACCCCAAACTATATCTTCCCTTTTTATGAAGAGCTTTCTTATAGAACCCTTTGACAATGTGGTAACCCTGGTTATGTGTCTATTATCCCTTGATTGAAAGTTGGTTAAAATAATGTGAGTGTGAAATCAATTAGTATGTTGAATCTTGACCTTGGTTGTGTCTGGAGTCATGCACATAGTGATTTTTGGTACTCTATAATTTAACAACTCCCAAAAAAAATTTGGGGGTTGTTACATAATAATTAAACTAAACATATTGGTTATGATTTTTTCTTGTACATTGAAAATAAATCTGACTTATTTTAGATTTTCATTATTTTATTTTCCATACATTTTTTCATCATTATTTTTACACACACATAATTACAATTAATTCTTTTTTACATTAAAATAATGATTCTATTTTCATTTTAGCAATTCAATGTTTTTGTGGATGATTTTCATGTTTACATAAAACAAGGCACCAAAAAATAAGTAGGGACCTGGAATTCAATTCCCATATTATGTTCAAATGGTATGCGATCATGTGATTATATTTTTCCAAAGAGGGAGAAAAAAATTATGACAAAATTATTAGGGCTCTCTCTAATTCTCTACCTCATCTTGTGGTGGTAGGTTGTTATAAGTGGGAGGATATACATGTTGGCCCCATCACTTTAATCATCATAGATGATGGAAATAAATAATATAATGGATAAGTATTTACTAATAATATAAAATAATTTTATTGGGTTAATTTTTCATAAATTTTGGTAGCCATTTTATATAATTATTTTGAGGTTTGATTAATAGAAGACAGTATATATAAATTTACTTATGATTATATGTATTTAAATATAATATTGACCTTTTCCTTCCATATTTGATCTATGATTTAAATTTATTTTGTAAGATGAATATGACCAGATTATCCTAATTATGAAGCATGTCATTAATTGGTATTGTAGCACCATCATATTCTATTCCAAAACCAAATATAGTTTTTTCATTTCTAAGATAATAAATCATGACAACAATGTGCTACAAAGTTATGCATACACACATATCTATGTACAAAAGTGTCTCAAAATAACTTCCATAATCAATCCTATTAGATTAATATGTTTAGGATAGGCAAGTTACGATAATGTTAATACATTTCAAGTTATGATCATTTGATTTATAACTTATGGGCCCATGAAATAAAAATTTATCAAAGTTAGTATAGGGCTTAAAATGGGACTCATAATTGATCTTAGGGCATCTAAAATGTAGAAAGTAGTTATAAATTTATCTATATATGGCATCAAATGAAAAATATTAATTTACCCCTTGGGTTATTTAAAATTTTATTACAATGAATTAATTTAATTCCTTACATAATAACATATATTTTTATTAGGACTTCATGGCTATCTTAATACTAATTTATTTTAAGTATCAATGTTTATATAGTCATCTTCTTAGTGTGGCTCAATAAAGGTATAATAGTGACATGAAGGACACTTTGTAGCTATGATGTACCATCTAATTAGGTCTTGAATACCCTATATGTTAAATGGGTGGCTAAGTTTCCATGTAATCAGCCATATAGTTCCAAAAGTACATAACCCTCACTTTTCCCACTATCTACTCATAATGTTAATTAGTAACAAAACCCTAAACTAGTCAGGTTTCCACTTGTCACATTTATGAACTCTCATGGAATTTAAACTTGGTCACATGTTTTACTCATCCAAACTTAGTCATGATTCCACATGGTGTTGTAACATCAGTTCATCACTTACTATAATGGATTATTAATCCACATGGCATGTTAAGGCGCTCTCACTACCTTGTGATTTGAGATAATCACAAGCCATAAATCTATTTCATGTGGCATGTTTTGTCTCATTTGCAATTTCTTAGGTTGTAATGAAAACTATGCAAGGATTAAGGATTAGGTAGACATAAGGAAATTATAACACACCATGCATCTTAATTTCATATTATTATGACATTTTAATCCCTCACAAGGAAAAAGATGAAGTGGTTATTGTGAGGATTCTAGAAACTTACATCTCATCACATCATAGTTATTCAATCTCACAACTTTGTGTTTAATCATGAAACTGAAGGTATTTAGACTCTATGAGGTTGTAAACAATTGCAACCATCCTTGTGTCACATTTTTGTGGCTTCATGACTTTACTAATATCTCATAAATTTTTTAAGGGTCCAAACCTTTATGAGGATGTGAGGCAATATCACCTCACCACATGGCCCATTTTCTCACTCTCACATTTTTGAGTTGGGAAGGGAATTTGTGTTGAGGAAAAGGTTTTTAGGGCTATAAGCCATTGAAAGGAAGACACATCTTCATCCCATAAAGGTGACTTATATGAAACAAGTCTAAGTCAAGGTTAAGGCTAACCATTGAATAAATTAAAACAAAAATTGATTTCCACCTTTTTAGGAAAGTGTGTCTAGGAAAATAGTCCAAAACATAAAATGACATCACCCTTCATGCTAACAAAAATATTCCAACAAGGTAATTTCATGATAGGAAAAATGTCCTATCAAATTAAGGGTATCAATAAGGAATATATACATCTAAATTAGATTTGATCTTGAGAGGTGTGTGTATCATTATATCTGATATGGAAACCATTTGATTATATATCATAGAGTAAAATGATGCAATCACTAGTATGACCAAGACTATTCAACATAGTTGTCTCAATATTTTATGTGAGTGAGCCTTTATTTATAAACATAAATCTATCAACACACTAATATTTCAACAATGTATTATTTTAAAGAGTAAGGGAAAAATTCTATATATTTATTAACATTTTGAAATAATGATGGTATACACCTTATTTCTCATTCACATTAAAATATTCTCATATGATGTTAATAACATATGCAAAAAATTATAAACTAATAAAAAAATTTGAATTTTCTAATGAATATAAATATATTGATGACTTTACATAAAACAACGAGATATTATAATATAAACAAAGATAAAAATTTCTTTGTCGATTATCATTTCAACTAAATGATAGTCTAACTCATATTTATTATTGTGTATATTAAAACCACTCATAATAAATTAATAATGTAACTTAACATTATAAACCTTTAGATTATAAACCAACACAATATTATAACACTTGCATATATCTCTTTCTTATTAAAATAGAGACTAAACATATGTTTTCCTTTTTTCTTAATGTTATAAAATAAAAACAAAGGTAAGAGTGCATGCACTTTAATATTGAATTTTCTTTATTAATGGATGTATTTGTAATATACAAAAAAAATTGAATGATGAGATGACTTCGTGCCATTTTCAATGTGGCCACCCTCATAATAAATGTATACTATATATAAGGGGGTATTGAGGAATCCTCTGAATGTTATATTTAAATAAATTTGTAATATATACACCACATCATCATGCATAAGAGAAGTATAAGATCTCATAAATAAATAAAGTGTTCATACATTATTATGATCTCATAATCACTTAAAATATATTTATGCACATGTGTATCTCAACATATAATAATAGATGGCTTAATATATAGATTTTATTTAATCAAAATATAAAAAAACACATAAGTTAACAACATAAAATAATCATGCGGGTGAATCTCATGATTAAAAACAATTTATGGGTCTCAAGGTGGGGCATCACAAGTGTCTCCATGTCATAGTGTTAGGTTTAGTCACCATTGATGGCATCAAAATTCATGCATTGGTATATTTATGTTCATGAACTAAATGCTATTAGTTTATTTTTAAGATTTTAATGTGTGAAAAGATCCAAAGTTTCTCTTTTTGCATTATCAACTAAATCAAACAATGGAATCAATAGCAGAGTAGGCTCATATAAAAATATTAGCTTGGAATTTTACACACCCTAATTTTTTCAAGTAATCACAAGAATTATTTCTTATGTTTCTCTTTAATGAGAAAGTCTTAGTGCTAAATTTGAGTCTTATTTATGTAGTCATTTTAGGTCTTTTGATCTTTTTTATGACTTTTTTTCCCTATTCATTACACCTCTAGTGGTCTTATGTTATCCCAACTCAGTCAAAGGGGACCCCTATCCTAGTTTACATAGTCTTCACTTAGTTTTGTGTTTTTATGACACTAGCATGGTTTGCTACTATCCAAGCTCAATGCTAGTTTTCAATGGTCCATTTATTAATATATTTTGGGTCCCAACCCTTCCTTAATCCTTCTCTTATTATTTTATATTTATTTTGCATCTTGTTAGCCAAAGAATAAGGGTTTTATATTCAAGTCAAAGTTCATTCTATATAAAGAGACTCACAATGCATTTTTTATCTAGAACCTACTATTTTGTCACATAATTACATAAAATTTGTCAATTGTATAGCTCAACACACTACATATTACTCAGTAATCATGTCTATATCTACATGTTTGATCAATAAGTGCCTAAGTGATATTCATTCTAACATACCATGCACATTGATATGCACATTCCCTAAGGGAGAACTACATATGATTTGAGACCCATATCATTAGGTTTAATTTAGGCAATAGTCAGGATAGTAGGGGTTCAATATCACATGATCATAACATCCCACAGCCTAATTTTTCTCTTCCATTTGCATTTGATTTTATTTTTGTTTCATGTATGTAGGTGTTCATTAGGTTTTAGAAAAGATTAAGAAAAATAATGACACAGAAAGATGATCAAAAGCTCAAAACTCACCAATAAATCCTTGAAACCCTCGTGTAACATCCATGGAAGTATCAATCATATGTTACACTAAAGGAAACTAGTGTTATACCTTACACACTAGTGTGATACATTACATTATTCCTTACTATGCTACTACCTGAAGGTAGTTTTCAACTGCAATTCCAAAATGAAGGATTTTTTACCAATTTATAAGCATGTTCTAGCCTTCCTAACATGTGACAATGCCTGTTTCAATTTGGATAAATCAATTTACTCATTTATATTACATTTAGGCAAATTTATTTGATATATATATATATATATATATTTATATATATATATATATATATATATATATATATATATATATATATATATATATATATATATATATAATATTTATTTGAATTTATATCTATATGTATCCCCTTTAACAACCTATGATTTACATGTCTAAGTGCTAAATAGTTAAAACATTTGGTGAACCCTACTTACTTTGAATATTTCTTATAACCCTAGTTCCATCCTAGGGTTTACCTTATCCATTTTTGTGTAGTAAATTAGGTTTTATAAGATTATGATTTTTCTTAAATTTTTCAAAACCTAACTGATCTAAATCAATCCTCTAATATGGTTTCATTAATTTAATACACTCTAAATTTTTATCTACAAAACCCTCAAAAACCCTAGATCTATATACTAAGTCCCTCTACATCCAAATATTATCCCTTGGGGATTCAAATAGAGTTATGATTTTACATAAATTATAATAAATATCTACCATGTTTTCAAATATACCTATGTTATATTACAATCTACCTATTTTATGCTTATTTTTCATTATTTACATTCTATTTTTTGGCAAGTTTAAAATGACATCCGAGAAGCCTCTTACCCCTCACCCAATTGATGAATTTGTAAACTTTTCAAATAATTATAATAATTAATTGATAATTTTTCAAGATTATACATTAGTACATGATAATTATTTCATTTATAATGATTATTGATGATTACTATTGTAATTATGGATATGATGATTAGCATAAGCATGACAATGAAAGTGTTGATGAGGATATATTAGATGCATCTTATTATATTTCCTCTATCTCTTCTCCCACTTATCAAAATCAAAATAACAATATAATACCAAAAAAATCTCTTGTTGGTGGTGCTTTGTTCCAATATGATCCTATAATTTTAACCACTTTTTCTACATCTTTATTAAAATTAAAACAATATAAGTACAATAAATGAAATATAATTTTGCATGATTTAATAAATATAGAAAATACCAATGAATATTATTTACCCTTATCAATTCAATTTGAAAAAGCATGTACAAATGATATTTCACCTTTTACCAATGCAAAACTAAAGTGAATGAGATTATTATATCACCTTATTTTACTTTTCAAGCTCCACAAAATGATTCTTTTCAAAATGTTGATAATTAAAATATCTCTAAATCTTCTCCTACATATCATAATGTGTGAAATAAAAACATGATTACTAATGGTTCTAACCTTGACTCTAAGATTCAAAATAATGATCATGTATGCATTCCACTCATAGCTAGTGAAAACATGCATTGAATTGCACTTACACATGATGATAAGATGCATAGTAGTAAATTTTTTAAAATCTCATTCTACTCTCTCTCTTATGGAGCATGCAAATGATAATTCTTTTACTCTTACATCTATAAGTAAATTAGAATCTAATTTTGATGAATATTAGAATGATGATGATTATTATTATTTTGGTGTGTTGATGCATGTAAGTGTATCATAAGGTTATCATAGTGTTTAAAACAATTATCATTTCAAGATTCAAATAACCTTTTTCATGATTTTATGGTTGTGATATTCCTAAGATATGTGGTGGAGTAATGGCCAAGCTATTTGACTGTTCACAAAATGATGGTTGTTGGGAGCAACCATGGTCTTGAAACTTTTTATGAAAGATAAAATTTATATTAACTAAGTCTAATGAATAATTATCAAAACCTAAAGTATAAACCCTAATATATCATGAATATTTATAATAAAAAATTAAGCTACAGTGATTTGATCAAAAAAATGAGAAAATAGGTAGGGTAGGGTAGAAAAGAAGGATGTTTTTGTTATGAGTTAAGACATCATGAAAAAGATTAAATTTCATCAAATACATGCAATTCAAACTAGCATATGACATGAAATTACCAAAAGTACATATCCTATTATATACCATGAAAATGCCTAAGGATACATGAAACATGAAAATTAAAAATCAAATTCACTTTAAAGAATTACTCAAACAAGAAAATTTCATTAGCACATATTAAATAAGAGCAATGAAATTGAAATGAATTGAAAAAAAATTTAGTAAACCTATCATAAGCTCAAATATAGAATTCATAAAAGTAATTCAAATCTAAACATCAAACTAAAAACTTGAGGAAGCAGCCATGATAACAAAGAAACAAACAAATATGAGATAATCTTTGTAAAATTATCTTAAATGCTCCAAAATTTACACAAAAGTTTTCCTCTAAAAAAATTCCTCTCCTTTTACAATAAAAATACCCATTTTTATAGGAATCCTATGAGGTATGTCAGTCAATTATTTTCAAATCAAAATTAGACAAGTATCAAGGATAGTGGTCCTTCTACAACATTCTAAAACCAATGACACTTTTTAGATATGACTAACCTATAAGCCATGTGTGTTACATATTTCACATGATTTTATAAAAGTATATTCTTTTCAAATGATTTACATAATTAGGTACAAAAGAATATTCTAAGTCAACTCAGTTGACTTTGAGATGCCCGTGTAGTTGCAACCTTTTATCTGTATGCTAAAATATTCATGGTTTTTTCATATTGTCCATCAATCAATCTGAAATTAATGATTGGCTCCATCAACAATTCCTCTTCTTGCCCTGCCAAAACTTTGAATACCTCATCATTTCTATCCATTTATTCTTTAATACTCCTAGTATTACTAATCCTCTCATCTACTAATAGGATCATGTCCAAGATGCTCTTGTTGTCAGCCCTTGTGGTGCCTTAGATTTTATTCTTGACCTCTTTGATGAACTGGGTAGTTATGTGTTGTAACTCTTCATTATTTATCAAGCCTATAGGACTAAGGATGGTTGGGTCCTTTATCAATCCTCCTAGAATTTTTACCATTTTTTCCTCTAATTGCTTGAAATCATTTGAAAGATATTTCATGCCTTTAGATCACTTATTCATATCCTTGATCTTCTCAATCAAGGCTATCATAGCCATATTCAAACATGATAGGATGAGTGTTTTGATTTTATAAATTTGGACTTCCATCACTATCTTGATCAATTATTTTACTCTATTATCTAAGGCTTGTCATTGGTTGACTTGGTTCATATCCAAGGTATATATTTGATCACTATGTCCAGTTTAGACCTTATTGTCTTCAAATAATTGAATGTATCATAAATTATTGCTTCAAAATTACTGACAATATCCACTAAGACTGATGGAATACATTGATTTTCTAGATTCAACTTCTCTTGTTTTAGTCCTTTGATGGTAGCTTATAACCTCTCTACTTTAGATTTAGCTATCTCTAGGACATCTTCAAATATGGGATCCTCCCCTAGTTTTTGTTCTCTCTTATGGGTTAAATGAACCAAAGTTTCCACATTTTTATGTAGAATCTCCTAGCCCCCTTCTATGACCACTATCTTCGTGACTCTTTGTAAGCCTATAGAAATTAGATCATATCTAACCCCAACTAAAGATTGGTTTATTTGTTTGATTGGCACCTCTGCTTTTATGTCAACTGATTGACTTAGAGTAGCCAATCTCCTTGCATATTCATCTTACAATATAATTATCCAAGGCTTCAATTCTTATTGCATAGGGATGTCTATAGTCTTTATTATGTCCCATGGATGATAAGCAATAGGAATCCTTTCCATCCTTGGTTCATATATGAACCATTCAAGTATAATTGGTCCATATATTGGATTATCTTCACTAAACAGATTGATATCTTTCAAAGGTGGTGTGATGGCCACTTTATCTTTATTTACTCTTGAGATGATTTCAGTCTCAACTTTCCTCTTGGAAGGATCAATAACCATCAAGTCTAGTAACTTTTCTTTTTATTTACTCTACTTATATTCTTCATCCTTCTCCTCTACATCTAATTATAATTAATATTACATGGATAACATTCTTAATGTCTCCTCCATAGATTCCTGAGGATCTAAAGCAATCATGTGAACCTCTTGTTGAGGTAACTCTTGCTTAGAAGATTCAGGGGCTGAGGAGCTTGAAGTAATTTCCACTGATCTCTTTTCTTTGGTCCTTTAATCTATTTGGATATTTTTTGGTGGAATCCTATAGGGACTAACATATACCAAATGATATTTCCTTGGACCAATTTTCCATCTATCACCCATCTTATGGTCTCTTTTCAATCTAGACTCAAGTTTTATATTATGATCTTTCAATCTTCTAGAAGCTTTATAGTAGGAAGCTACCTTGGTGTATAAAAGTTAATTATACTAGGTTCATGCTCATAGGGCACAACAAAAATACCTTTGATTCTAAAATTCTCTTTTAATTTATAATAAGGACCCCATTGTTTATGGTCATCTACTTGTAAATTGAAAGAGAGTCTATGCTTTGAATTAGCTTCAATATGATCCCATTGTTTGAAAATGGATCTACCAATTGTCATAGGAAAACTATGTAGAAGTCCCTTTCTCTTAGTTTTACAAATTTTATCTATCACATTTAATAATTAGTATGTAATTTATTATTCTACCAACTTATTAGGCATATGAACTAGCAGTTTGAGAGGGGCAATTTGGGTTCCCTCAATTCCAATGATAGTAAAATCAAGATATAGCCATATGTAACCTATTGTCTCAATAAATTTCTTGATTAGAGGACTTATCCTCATCATGAGGATACCATCAATGGCTTGGCTCAAGGTAGGATAAACATAGTCATAAATAAACTGGATATGCTCTCTATACTTATAAATATGTAGTTTTGAATAGTAATCAGACATAGTTTGAGTACCATTAGGAAACCATTATCTTTGGTTAGGGATTTTGATGGGGGAACATAGGGTATCTAGAATACATGACATCATGTATAATTCATTTCTCTTCTTTGTCTTAATCCAATAGATCTTCCTACTTAAGAAAATGCTAATGATTTCACCTAAAGGGGGGACTACCATTTCCTTAATGAGGAAATAGAAAATAGGTACCCATATTTGTTTAACATGTGTTATATGTGCATATATATATATAGATTTATTAACATGGTCATGACCATTCTAACCCTAGGTCTAAATTCGGTCACAAGGATTTTTTTTGTAGGATTAACAATGACCTTGTTTCTAGTCTCTAACCATTTTTATAAGATATCCATCATGGAATGTTTCTGGTCCCATGTATTAATGGAAACTAGGTCTATTTGGGGTCTAGGAAATTTATATTAAGACTCAAAATCAATAGGGTATATATATGTAATTTTCCTTATATGATGTTCATGAATCAAAATACCCTTGTTAATTTTAGTATCTTTGAAAATAGGACTCAAGACATTGATATAGTGTAGTACCTCTAGTTTAGCAGTAGCATAATGGATTCTAGTCATCTAAATTGCCACTATGTCATCATAGTCTTTTCACTGGGAATAACTTTTCTTCTTCTTTGGTCAAAATCCTTGTTTTCAATTTTCTAGAACAAATTAAAATAATTATTATCTCCAGTATTTAATGATGAAGCTACAAATTTTTTATCCTTGAAAAATTGACCTTCAACATCTAATGATAGGTATAAATTAATCACTTTATTTTAAGTATCTATGTATTTTTCCATTGTTATGATCCTGATCAAATTATGCACTTGAAAATTATAATTCAAATCTTGTGGCTATCTAGCTGAACTCCTTGAACAATTTTGATCAGCAAACTCTATATACTAGCTCAAATTAGTGAATACAAGAATAATTTATGGATTTTCATATATTTTATAACTTTTCAATGGTTTAAACATAGCTTTAATGGTGTCAATCAAGTTTGAAACATTTGATTTTCTGATTTAGATTATCTTTGGATATTGCACTTATATGTTCACATGCTCAGGTCCACAAAATCTTTAGATCTGACATGTTTGATTATGTGTCACCTATTTTCCATGCTACTTATTAATTCAAAAACTAGACCTTTATCTCTTTATACATGTGGCATCATCTTGTTCCTCCTTAATATTTGATTAAATTTTCTCCATCGATCTCCTTAGGAGTCTCCTAGCATTGACTTTCACCATGGCCATCAATCTTTGATCTGGGCTTTCAAGATCATGTCACTTGGTAGTTCTACATGATTTTTGTGTGCCTTACTATTAGTCTCCATATGATTAATGATTTAATGCCACATGGTTGGCTTTAGTGCAATCTAGGTTTATTAACTCCTTGACTCACTTCTCACCATCGATCTCCATCTTTAGAATTAAACATGAGCCTTTGATCCTTGATCTATATGAGTGAATCCATATCATTTATTTACTAAGCATATGATCAAATGTAGGTCATTGATATCTTGCCTATCTACCTAATTAAATATAGACCATTTATCTTTATCTAATTCACCGTGAGTGTGACACTTATCAACTTTATGTTCAATCTCAGAATCATTTGACATATTAACTCCATGCTTGCCATTATATCTTTATTTTCATGATTGAACATGCTCCATAAATTTTTGATCTTAAATTTTTGACCCTAGCCTTAAATGTAGATCATCTATTAGGATTTGTAAATAGAAACATTCACCATCAATCTTTGATTCAAAAAACTTTGACTTCTTGTCTTAGGGAGATCATCTATGTACCATTGATCTTGGATCTGATATTCCAATATTTCACCACTTGGTAGCCACACAATTAATTTGTATCTATGAAACATAAAATCAACAAATAATCACTCAAGATATATAAAGAGTTAGGTAATTTTAGACTAAAGTTTTAATGAATTAATAAACTCAATTAAAACTTAGGTTAAAATTAATCTAAGATTAAATTTAATAAAATGACCCATCAAAATAATTAACCTATTTTAATAAAAACATAGGCTAAAGTAATTTATACTAAACTTTTAAATGTTTTTTAAAATTAGATTCAATTAATCAATTAAGGAAGAAAGGTTAGCATAATGATTTAAATGGGACCATGCTAGTTAACTAAGGGTAAAATTAACATTGAAGTTGAAAGCCATGAATACTTGTTCATTTTAATGGAGATCCATGGATCCTACAGTATGGAACATATGATTCAAATGTTAGAAAAATAAAAAAAGTAAAAAAAAAATCTTATATGCTAACATTCCAATGAAAGCTAAAACAAAATATGATGTTCAAGAATGCAATGTTGATCAAGTTGAATGCATAATTTCTAGCACAATTTGTAAAATTTGAACAAGAGTCTTCATTTTCAAAAATGGGGGTATGTTGACCTCAATAATTAGCAAATTATAGGGTAAACATTGTAAAATGTTAGAATTTAGATACTCTTGGTTCAAAATAAAAAATAGACTAATCATTCCACATGATCAATTACCATTATTAAGATCAATTAATGATTAAAACAAGTCTTAAAAATGTAGAATTAATATCAAATATCAAAACTCAGTCATGTTGTTTGTGTGTTTTGATTCATTTACTAATTACCATGGGATTTAGAGGATAAATTTCAGATTTTATGACCTTAATCATTAACATAGAATTGAAGCATATTTGGATATTCATTATTAATCATGTTTTTTTTATAAAAAGGGAAGGCTTAGGCATTGCTTTACTACTAGCCAAGCCTCAATATCCATGATAGAGATACCTTTGGCTCAACTACCAACCAGGCGTACATAGCCTTGGTGGAGGTTACTAGAATCACTTTTGGTCAGAAAACTTTTAGATTTTTAATTATTCTTTTTTTATTTGTATTTTTCAACTATTTTTAGTTTTCCAACAAAGGTTGGGAACTAGAATTATCTAGGTCTTTAGAATCTTTGTCAAATGTTTGATTTTCAGACAATCATCCTTGATTATAGACTTCATCTGAAGTAATAATGTTCTTTAACTGCTAACATGAATTTTTTATAATAATTACAAATTTCACTCTAACATGTGCAATATTTATTAAAATTAAATTTAGATCAAAATAAGGTTTAAGATTTTAAGGAAAAACTAATATAGTTATTAATATTCATCAATTTCTAAAAAAATCAGATAACATTAAGCTCATAATTTCCAATTTCCATGATCAAACAATGTTTAAGATTCACATCTACATTCTTTTTTTATGAAGTTCTTTTGAGAATTTAGATGGATTTGGAGATAAAAGACTTGTCTTAGAAAAGACTTATTAGAAACCAAAGAACAAAACAAAGAAAATAAACATATAACAAGAAAATAAATATTAAGAAACACTATTTACAAAAAAGAGAAAAGAATGAAATAGTTTAAACCTACCTACACTAACTCTAACTAATCTTATATATTATTCCATAAAGACTTGAGGTGGAACAATAGAGAAGTAATGCTTGAGATATTTCCCATTGATTGAAAAAGTTAACTATACTCCATACAATTCTTTGAGATTAAAGGTGTTTTATCCCTATGGCTTAGTAATTTGGTAAGGTCCAATCCAAAAAGGAGTGAATTTCTCAAGTTTTCCTTTTTGCTCAGATGCTTTGTCCAATAAGAGAACTAGGTCTCCCTGTCTGAACACTTTTATATTTGAACATTTGTCAAACCATATTTTGATAGTGGTTTGATGTATACTAAAGTTGTAAAATGCTTCTTATTTAGCATCCTCCATTTGAATTATATCAAGCAACTTGGAATTGATATATTCTTGATCTCCTTCCATATACTCCTTCATAAACTTGTAAGTTGGCAATTTGAGAGTTATTAGAAAAATTGGTTCTTGTACATATACTTTTAAAAATGGTGATTTTTTCATATATTGTTTCACTCTAGTTCTATCTACCCATAGAGCATACTTCAACAACTTATGCCATGTTCTTGGTTCTTGAGTTGTAGACTTCTTAATAGCTTTCATCATATTTTTGTTTGTAGACTATGAAACTCCATTACCCCAAGGATAATGATTAGATGAAAAATTAAGTGTTATTTTATTGTCATAATCCCACTCAGTCATCTTTATGGATGTAAATTTTGATACATTATCATAGACCAATGATACTAGTGTCCCAAACATAGTGCAAATGTTTTCTTCTAAGAACTTGATGACATCTTCAATCCTACACTATTTTTTTTATACTTACTATATCTATATTATGTAATAATCTATGGTAGTTAGAACATACTTATGTCTATATAAATAATTAGGGTTGATAACCCTTATAAAGTCTAAACCCCATTGAGTAAATGGTTTGTAAATTAAGATTGGCCTAAAATATATAGTTGCTTTAGGCACCTTTGTACTAAATATTTGGTATTGATGACATTCCTTGACATGCTTGTGAGCATCCTTGAAAATATTTGGTCAATAATATATTTCTCTTAGGGTTTTCTAAGTATTTTTTTTCTAAGAGGGGTGTCCACTCCCAAGTTTCACATAAAATGTATTTAAGATTTCAGCTAATTCTTCCTTTGAAATGCAATCAAATATATTCCTTCATAGTTCATCATGTAAAGTATCCCATCCTTGATAAAGAAGTGATCTAATTTGATATTTACACCTATTCTTTGTTGTATACTCAATCCTAAGACAAGAAATATTGATTATAAAATGAATAATATCATCATAATAATCATTTGGTTAAAACTATTGTTGGTCAACCTGCATGATGCTCAATTTAGGATTAGTGTTATCAATCATTTGAATTAATCCTTGACACCTCACCAATTTAAACAAAATTATTTCAAGATCATATTCATGGAGTATGGACATCCATTTACCTCTTATTTCTCCTAACTCACATTGATTCAACATGAGTTTGATATTAGTGCCTAGAAATATAGAATACACTTTATTCCTAAGAATATAGTGTCTAAATTTTTTTACTACCTTAACCAAAAAAAATGATTGTTTATCAATTAGGTAATAATTTAACTCAACATTTTTGAAGTTAGTAATCATAAATTCAATTATATGATCACATTTAGAAAATTTCTAAGTTAAAATAGTTTCTATAGTATGTTCAGAAGTAAAAGAATAAAGATAAAAATCTCCTTTAAAATTAGAACTTATCAGCATAGGTGTCTATCCTATTTCTTCCTTGATATCCTTTAAGGATTTCTTCATTTATTCATTCCATTAGACCTTTACATCTTTCTTTTTAATGTCATTGAGTGCTTTCATAATCTCTAAAAAACAAAAAATGAACATTCTTAAAAATTTGATCTTCCCAAAGAATGACTTTAACTATTTTCTACTATTTCAGGGTTTTATTTTAGATATAGCATTGACTCTATCTAGATCTATAAAAATATCATCTTTATCTATCACATGTTCTATCAATTTCCCTTCAGTCACATAAAATATTATCTTCTTAGGGTTAATGGAAATTCCATACCTTCTACAGTGTTTAAATACTTGTAAATGCATTAAGTGATCTTCTCTACTCTTGAAAAGCATAGTCAAATCATGCATATATAATAATACATTTACCTATAATATTTGAAAGGCATGATCCATAACTCTTTGAAAGGTATATCCTAGATTGATAAGTTCAAAAGGCTTTCTCTTTTAAGTAAAAGTGTCCCATTTTATTGTGAATGTAGTCTTCATTCTATCTTCCTTGTTATCAAGTGCTTGATTATATCCTAAAAAACCATCTAGAAAATACATCATGGCAAAACCACTAACAATTTGAATCACTTGGTCAAGGGATGGCAAAGGATAATTAGCATTTTTAGAATATTTTATCAGGTTCCTAAATTCTATGCATAATCTAATTTCTCCATTTTCTTTCTAACTCATACTATTTTAGCTACCTATTGAGGTCAACATACCCCTATTTTTGAAAAATGAGGACCCTTGTTCAATTTTTCAAACTGTGCTATAAGTTTAAATTCAAGTTAATCAAAATGCACTATTGAATATCATGTTTACTTTATATTTCATTTAAATATTAGCTCATAAGCTTTCTTTGACTTTATCTAATGTTGCTAACATTTGGTTCATGAGTTTTCATGTTTTAGGTTCAATAGATATTCATTGGAATGAACTAATGTTCATAGTTTATGCTTCAATAATCAACTTGACCCTTTGAATAGCTTTTAGTCCCTAATCAATTAATTTAATATAAGTTAAATAATGTTTAGAAAACTTAATCTAAGTTATTTAGCCTAAGTTTCTATCAAATAGATTCATACTTTTTCACAAATCAATTTATTTCATTTTAGACCTGGTTTAATTTTATCTTGAGTTTTAATTAAATATGTTAATTCATTAAAACCTTGGTATAAAGTTTATCCTAAGTATTTATATGTCCCAAATTCTTATTCCTTTGATTTTAATATTCGTAGGTAATTATTAAATATGGTATCACCAAGAGGAAAAATATCATGAAGTTAGATCTAAGATCAAGCAAGTGGGTGGTTCCCGAAACTCAACAAGTCAAGATCCAAATTAACAGATCATGTTTGATCTTACAAAATAAAATATACAATGAGCATAGAATCAAAATTTCAATGAATCTTGAGAAATAATGTAATAGTGACAGGTTTCATAATCATGGATAACTAGATACAAATCAATGGTTCATGTTCAATTGGATGTACAAAGAACATATCAAAGGTTCATGCTTGATCATGTATTCAATAGATCAATACCATGCATTTAATCATGAAAAAGAAGATTGATGGTGAGCATAAAGTCAATGAGTCAAAGAGCCTAGATTACACAAAAATTTTCCATGTGGTGAAAAGGTATTAATCAGATGAAGACTAACTGCAAAATACATTGAAAGTATGCGATGTTGCCAAGTAGCATTATCTCGTGAACTTAGTTCAAATATCAATGGCCATAGCAAAAGTTAAGCCCAAAAGACTCAGATGGATATCAATGGGATGAGTTTAATCAAGCTTCCATAGGCACAAAATGATGACACATGTATAATCAACAAACAATCACATTTTAAAAATAAATGAGCTACGTGATAAGGCAATGGCACAGAGGCATACATGTCATATTGGAAGATATTTTAGACAGAGCATGAAAAATATATAAATGAATGATCCAAATTTAATCTAAGTAACCAAAAATTGTATTTCTAACTTGTTTTCCACCATCAAAGCTCTGTGTAAACCTCTAAAAAGCCCTAGAATGTACAAAAAGCCCTAAATTATCTATGGATTCACTGTGTTGAGATGGGAGAGTTAGATTATCATCTATAAAAGGATAATTCAACTAAAATTATAATACTGGTGACCCATGGATACATTTCAAATAAAATGGTTAAGCTATATCTAACATTAGATTTAGAAGGCCAAGTGTTCAAGGACACAAAGTTTGTAGTTGCTTCATTGAGCATAGGGGATAACAATTGCTCTAAACTATTCTAGAAAATTGAGAACCAGGGATTTATAACCAAAGACGAAGAGAAAATCTGACCAAAAAATATATTATATAATGATATTGTGGTAATCCAAATGATGGGATTACACTATGCTACTACTAAACTAGAGGTACTTCATTGTATCCATGTTCTTGGTCTAATTTTCAAAGAGACCAGAATTGACAAGGGTATGTTAATTCATGATCATAAATTAACTAAAATTGCATATATCTCTCTTATTGAATTTGAGTCCTACTATAAATTACCTAAACCCTAGATAGACCTAACCTCCGTTAGTTTATGGGATTAGAAGCATAACATGATGGATATTTTGGTAAAATGGTTAGAAGTAGGCAACAAAGTCATTATATATCCAGTAAAGAACATCCCCATGAGCCAATTTATACCTAGAGTTACAATGGTCATGATAATGCTAAATAAGTTGTATGGGTGTTCACATACTACTTATATTGAGCCAATGTGGGTCCATGTGGTATAATTCATATTGAAGAAGCATTGGTTCCTCCATTAGGTGAAATTATCATTATTTCCATAAGAAAAAAAATATATGTAATCAAGAATAAGAAAAGCACTGGATTATACATGATGTCTTATTTATTAGATGCCCTATGTATAACCACCAAGATCCCTGATCAAAAATAATTGTCACCCAATGGCACCTAGACTGTTTCAAAATACTATTCCAAATTGCACATCTATAAGTATAGAGACCACATTCAGTTTATTTTTTATTGTGTTTACCCTACATTGAGTGAAGCCATTATTCCTATGATGAGAATAAGCCTTTTCATCAATCAATTGAGGCAATGGGAGACATATGGTTGTATCTTTATTTCATTATTATATTAATTTAGGGAGCTCAAATATCCCCTCTCAAATTACCAATTTGTGTACCTAACAAATAAATAGAACAAGAGTTGACATATAAATTATTCAATGGGATTGATGGGATTTGTAAGACCAAAATAAAGGGACTCCTACACAATTTTATTATGATAATTGGTAAAATTGTTTGTAGGTAGTGGGATCATATTAAGGTTTCTATAAATCATATGTTATCTTTCAACCTACAGAGTGATGATCATAGGCAATGGGATCCACATGAAAAGGTAAAGGAATATTTGAGTATCAAGGGTCTTTTGAATATAAAATATGAACATGAACCTAGTTCATTTGAATTCATATACACTAAATAATCCTCAAGATATGAATTTGTCAGGAGATTAAAGGAATACAACATAAAACATAAGTCTAGAATGAATAGAGACTAAAAAATAGAAGACATGGAAACTAGGCCTTAGACAATATCATTTGATATATGTTGGTTCTTCTAAGCTTCTACTAATAGATACACAAGTAGAGCATAGGCTTGAAGATAAAATATTTGGAGAAATTTTTTCTAGCTCCTTAGCTCCTAAATCATCTATAACAACAAATCAAGATTCACGTCAACATGAGGTTCATATGATAGTTCTAGATCCTCATGAGTCTATTGAATATGCATTGAGGATGTTATCTATGACATATGAGATATATTTAGATGCAAAAGAGGCAAAGGTTGAGGAAATAAAAGAGGAAAAGGGAAAGGATAAAGCATTGGAATTGATAGTCATAGATCCTCCCAAGAGGAAAGTTGAGACTACCATTGTCTCAAAAGCTAAGAAACCTAAAGTTACTATTACACCACCTTTTGAGAAAGCTAATTTGTTTAGTGAAGATAACATCATATATGAGCCACCTATTCCTAAATGGTTCATTTATGAACAAAGGTTATAAAAGCTACCCACTTATCATCTATAGGTTATGGTGAAGACTATAAACATAACAATGCAACAAGATTTAAATCCATGGATAATTTATTTGAAAAAAGAAGCAAAGAGATTAGATACTCCAATTCAATCAGTAGTCTAATAAAAAATAGACGTCCTAGTCTCAAATGTTACCCAACCTTTATTTGGAGTAATATTTAATCTAGATACTACAAGTTTTTAAAGGGTTACTAAGACATTGGTCATGGAAGGTGGTGAATAGGTTGTGCATCAAAAGGTGGAAAATTTAACACATTTAACTTAGAAGAAAGGATAAATACCAAGGGAAGCCCTTACATTTGAATAAGATGTTCTTGAACTAGCTCAATCTCAAGTAGAAATGCTACAATTTTCCATCAAAGGGCTAAAGTAGGAGAAAATAAACTTGGAAAAGTAGTCTATTCTATCAGTTTCAAGAGATATTATCAATAAGTTTGAAGTAATTATATATGATACATTTAGTTCCTCGAAAACTATAAGGTCTAAGTTGTATGTGGTAAATAAACAACATTCTATGGCTATAAATCAAGTCAATAAATGGCAAGATTTAGACAAAGGTGAAAGAATTGATCAAGATATTGATAGAAAACTAGACTTTTAAGTTTAAAACAATTAGCCTAGCACATTTGAATATGGCTATGATTATCTTAATGGAGAAAATAAAGGATATAAGTAAATGGTCAAAAGACATGGAAGATATTTCTAATGAATGCAAACAATTAGAGAAAAAAATAGTACACATACTAGGAGGTTTGATCAAGGATCCAACCATCCTTAGTCCTACTGGCATGATAACTGATGAAGAGTTCAAACACAGGGCTACTCAATTCATCCAATAGGTAAAGAATAAAATTTTAAGACACTACAAGGGTATATAATCAATGTATCTTAGATATGGTTTTGTCAATAGAAGATAAAATTGGAAATACTATAAGCATTAAGGAAGCCTTAGATAAAGATAATAAAGACTTCAAAGAGTTGGTAGGGAAAGAAGAGGAATTGTTCATGGAGTCAGTCAATAACCTCAAGTTGATTGATACACAACATGAAAAGGCCATGAAGATTTTACAACAAAAACAAAAGGCTACAACATTATGGGTTCATCAAAGTCAATTGAGTTGACTATAATATTCTTTTCTACTAAAAGCCTTGTAAATCATTAAAAAAATGACCTATTTTGTAAAATCATGTACAATTTGTAATTCACATGGCTTATAGGTTAGTATATTTTTTAAGTGTCATTAATTTAATAATTTTGTAGAAAAATAGATGTCCTTGATACCTGGATAATTATCATTCGATAGTGACTAACCAACATACCACACATTATTTTATAAAAGGAGGTATTGTCATTTGTAAAGGAGGAGGAATTTTTTAAAGAAAAACTTTGTGTAAATTTTGGAGCAAGTAATTCAAGCAAGGGAATTCTACAAATATTGTCTCATATGTGTTTGTGTGATTGTTATCATGGATTCTTCCTCAAGTATCTAGTTTAATATTTAGATTTGAATGGATTTCATGAATTTTAAATGTGCATATGTTAATTCAGAGTTGTCAATTTGAGCTTATGCCAGGTTGATTGAAATGGTTTAGATTCATTTCATTTTCCTTGATTTCTTGAAGATTTTATAATATAATTTTCTTGTGGAAGTAAATATTTAAAGTTAATTTGATTCCTTATTTGCATTGTTTCAAATATCCTTAGACATTTGGTTGGTATATGATAGGATTTGTGCTTTTGGAAATTTCATGTCATATGCTTGGTTAATGCATGTCTTTTATGAAATTTAAGCTTTGTCATGATGTCTGGACTTGGAATAGAAACATCCTTCTTTTCTTCCTTACCCTTCCTATTTTATATTTCTTTTGATCAGATCATTGTAGCTTAGCTTTTTATTTTAAATATTCATGTTAGATTAGGGTTTAGACTTTCGGTTTTGATCATAATTCATTAGACTTAGTTCAGATTAATTTCATCTTTCATAGACAAGCTTTAAGACCATGGTTTCTCCCAACAACCACTTACATTTTATTTTGTGAAACAATTATATAGCTTTGGCCGCTACTCTACCATAGATCTCAGGAAGATCATAACCAACAACTCATGTAATATATTCTTTGAATATAGAAATGAGAAGTGTTTTAAACACTAAATAAATCATGTGATACATTTTCATGAATCAACACTACCTATGTAGAATGTCTAATTGGAAAAACTATTTTTGCATCTAATAATTTATTTACCTCTTTATAAATCAATGGTTCTAAAATAGGACTAATTGGTCTTTGTTTCTGCCTGAAGGGTTTACAAGATTATTTCAAGGGAGTGGTATGGGTGATAACTCAAAGATAAAATATCTTAAAGTCTTCATAATACCATGAAATAAAATCCTTGTACTTGGTCACTAAGTCTATATCCTTTCTAGAATCTTCATTTGTGCACGTTGTACCAAGGTTTACTAGTTGAGGTTGACCTTGAGTTCCTATGTCGACTACATTATAATATTTCCCATTTACCTTAGGAACTTTAGTATTTTTAGCTATCTTGTCTTGGTAAAATAGTATTTCTAAGACAATCATGCCTTTGGGAATCTTTTTATTATTCACTTGTACTATATTATCATCAATTATATCACCATCAATAGAGTTCTCATTGACCTCATCAATAATATGAGACTCAAATAATCTTGAGTTTTTCATGAATTCAATTATTTGTTGGTCATCAAAAAACACTTATAGATGATTAACATTGTCTAGTACAGAGGGACATAGAACTAATTTAATGTTAAGCCTTTGGGAATCTTTATTTGGCATTAGGTTAGTTACAACTGAAGCTAGTTCATTAGTAGATTGGTTTCCTTCTCTAGGGATTGAAACAATATTGAAAGAATAAAAATACTCAATCAAAATTCATACTCTAAAATTTTATTTCTTCAGATAAGATAATTTTCATTGATACTTGCTTTTGACTTGATCGAATACTAGTTAAAAATTATCATATACTAGTAGTTATTTAACCTTGTGTTTAATAACAAATTGTAGTCCTAAGATCAATTATTCATACTCTAACAAATTATTTGTGAAAATAAAATGAACTTTATAACCAGATCTAGATTTTCATCTATAAACAACAACATATAGTTTCCAAATTCTAGGCATAGGCATGAAAGTCTTTAGAATTACATACTTGAGAAGTGTCAAGGGTGTAAACCCCTAAATTATAATTAACCATATTGACCCTTTCATTAACTAAATTATATTAAGTGATCATAAGTTTCATCTTTGGTTCTGTTTCAATCTAAATTTAATTAGGAACTCCCCTCTATGATATCCAGATATGAGAAAAATTAGTTGACATGTATCCATTCAAAGCTTTGGTCTAATCTCCTTTAGACAACCTCCAACTGGGATGTCTACAACTTGAATATCAATAAATTTATGTACTCTTGGATCCAAAGCAAGCTACATATTCACATTCAACAATTCACCAATCACTTTAACTATAGATTTATTTAATTGAGTCACTAATCTCTCAGACTTAATAGGAGTTAAACCAATCTTTTCACAAATACCTTTTGGAATGATATTTACAGAGGCACCTAAATCTAAAAAACAATTATGAAAGTTCTTACCAAAAATTATAATGGTTATTAATAAATGTGGAACATCTATTTTATTCTTATATATCACTACATTTGCATTTTTATGTTGTTGTGATTTACTAGGTTTTTTAGTTAAAGAATCTAGTAACAAGTCTCTTTGTTTAGTTATTTGAGTCAATTCATGAAATGTGATGTTAGATTTAATTTTATTCATTTCCTCTACTATTTTATATACATTTTGGTAGAAGAACTAGATTAATCAACATTATTTTTAGTATATGCACTAAATTATGCTCACCCCATTAATTTTATTAATTTCTGATAATTTAGCCTAGTTTTCATATTTTTGCTAATTTAACCTATTTCCTAGCTGTGTTAACTAACAAATTAATTACCTTATATAATTTATACATCTTAAAAAAACTTATCCCATACCAAAACCAATTAATCCCTTATTTAAATCCCTAATAGAGACTATTTACCTACTAGCCTACTCCCTAATCCCACTAGCTAATTTTAAATTTAAGAAAACCCCAACTACCCCCACACCACCCTACACTAGCCTTCCCTAAACCCCTAAAACCCCATATAGATATTTATATAATTTGAGGATTATAGAAATCTCTCCCATTTATCCCTTTTTACCTCTAGAATTTTCCATTCTAGAGGATTCCATAAAATTGAAAATTCCACAAAAATTCCTCCACCATAGATCTTGATGGCCCAAATTTAAATTTGGACCATCTCTATTCCCACTATAAGTATATAAAACTAAACCACCACCCCCTACTCAAGAATAGTGAATGAATAAATAAATTTGTGAATGCATGAGCAAGTGAATCCCAAACAAGCCATTCAAGCACTTATCAAGCCATTATTCACATCCATAGTCTCTTAGAAGCCATTGTCAAAAAACTACAAGTAATCCAACAATCAAGTATTCAAGCTCAATCACACAAGTTTCAAGTCTTGGAATGGATCTATGATAAGTTAAAAGTGATGGTAATAATTTTCTATCTATACCAATTTACTTTCTCTATCTATTCCTATTAGTGTCATTGATTTTGGGTTTGCATTGTCATTTTGATAATATTGTAAGAATCCTAAAATTGGTGCACATTTTAGAAAACATGGTGGGAACAACCTACCTTATTTAGGATAACACCCATGCTAAAAGAATTATAATTTATTTTAGGACTAATTGGAAGTGGAATCAAGCCTAAATTTTATGTTTTTCACATGATTCAAGAAAGTCAAAGTATTTCTCTACAAGTAGCAATATTGCAATAGTGGTATTGTTAGTAGGAGTCATGATATTATGGGTTAACCATTAATATTTATGGGTTTTATTAGAGTTTTAGGATTGACATTACCATGACTCTGATAGTCATGGGATTATTTTTCTAGTAGCAGTATTGATGATTTCAGTGGTGGTATTACAATTTCTGTTGAGAATCTTGCATTTTGAGATCTATTAGACTGACTAAGAACTCCTTTGTAGGTGTGGTTTTTTTGTGTGTGCTAGATAATGTGTTATTAATCTAAAAATTAAATATATTCAAACATCTCAAATAATCCCTCCACTCTCAAAGTAGTGATATTGCCTTGCTATTAGAAATAACATAGATTCTAGTAGCAATATTATTAAAATTAGTGGTTGGGTCCATATTATCTTTTATTTTTGGCCACTCTATGATTTTTTAGGTTATTTTCCATCTGATGTTGAAACTATATGTAGGGTAGAAGGAGGAAATCATCTTGGAACAAAGGGAAGGTCTTGTTTAAATCTAACAACACCATGACTCTTTGAATAATGAGTTTGCCATGTAAATAGTGGTATTGTCATTCCTAGAAGTGATATTACCTAACTATCAAGAACTGGTAAGATTATTCCCTTGTAATATTTGAATCTATATTATACTACAACTAGGCTATATTTAATAGGAAGTGGTATATTTAAGGGTTGTAAGTCTTCAAAGCATTACCTTTTTATCAATAACTTTCCTTGTAAACATTCCCTACCATAGTTTACTTACTATCATTTTGATATCTAAAGGTTTGCTTACAAGGAATAATATATTCTATAGGTTTTTATCAAGCACAAGGGAAGATATTGACATTTTCTCTTTGGGTTCTAGTCATATCTGGCAATACCACTACTTTTGTAGTTGTGAGATTACCCTGTGAATAGCAAGGTTGTTACTCAGAGTCACAATATTGAAAATTAGCACATTTAGGGTCAGTTTTAGACTTTTACAATAGTGTGGGGATTATATTTTGTATTAAAAACAAGGTCATATAATTATTTTATAGTCCTATAAACTTTTTTAGATTGTTTAGGATAAACTTGCATAGTTAATCTAAGTCCTACAATATTTCTATTTGAATATGTTTCTCAATAGCAGGTTTCTTAGTCTGACTAGGGGTATTGTCTTACTATGACAGTAACCATAATATTTATCTAACAATCCCATCATTATATTCACATGGAATTGCATCCTACAATTTGGATTTTGTATTATAATTATGGGATTTCCCCATGTACTCATGGGATTGCAGATCTAAAATAATTAATCTTTTTTGGAAGATTTCAAAGACTTTTGGGGTACCCATATTATATACCTAACCTTTGTGTTTGCAGGGAGGGGTGAAATTTTGATTATTTTGCTTAAAATTTCAATCATAGTTGCTAAATTGTTGATTTTACATAGATAATTTATCTTCTTTGAGGATTTCTTGTAAATATTTGAGTGTTGTGTGTATCTTTTACTTGTACATAATTTATCATATCATTGGAAGCTCACATAGTTAATTAGAGTGGTTAATTAATTATATCATGCATTTTTTTTAAGCCCTCCTTTAGATATCACATGACATGGATTTCAACACCACACATATGGCTTAATCTTTAGGGGTTAGTGTTATGGATTTCACCACCACATGTTAACTACACTCCATGCTCTGGTGGAGTATAACAATCAAAAGAGCTACCATTATAGACTAAGTAAAATTCCCCATAAAGGGTTATATGGAGTGAGAGATGATTAAGTCCATATAAATAGGGTAGTTAGATAGCCTCCTATATGAACATGGGTCCTAAAGTACCATTGTGTATATTGGGGACTCCCCTAGAGCCTTGTGTAAACCTCAAAGTAGGGAATTGTGGTTGTAACAAACATTCCACTACTAGAATTAACATCATTTCCCAAGTGACCATCATGTGCAAGCAAGGTTTAGAGGGTTTAATTGATTACATAATGGGTCATCAACCTATAGCCTCACTTGTGTAGCCTTTAGATTTTGTGGAAATCACATTACACTCTCATACAGTTTATTAATTAGTGTTGTGCTTATACATGATTATGTGTGTGTTGTGATGAGACTTATTTTGTTTGATAGTTGATTTAACCACAACCTTAATTCTTGTGTGCTACCTTAGAAATACATATAGGATCATTCATCTCCATCCATTATCATCATCACTCATACCACTTTCATCATTCCATACCATTTCATAGTCTCCTTTTGTATATATTCATCCTTTATCACCTTCTACTTTTGACTCATTTATTCTTCCATCACCCCTTCTCTATCTCATTATTGCTTTTAATCCACCCCCATAGGCCCCTTTTTCCTATAATTCCCCATTCATTCATATTTGATTTGAGTATCACATCATACTTTCCCACATGCCTCCATATCCATCCCATAGCACCTAGACTTCTATATCTTATTTACTTCTTGACCATTTCTACCTTGAGGCATCTCATATATGTCCATACATTATTCATCCCAAGCTATGATAGTTACATAATTCATCTCATATTTATCCCCATTTCATCTTTCAAATATTACCCACATCTTGTCCATTTCATATTTTTTCCTATATTAATCATACCTTATCCATCTCATATCCTTGTATATCCGATCACATAATATTATCCATACCAACCCACCTATCTTTTTACTTTATATTTGTCCTTAACTATATTCACTAATCCATACATATCATATTTACCCACATCATACTCTCATCCTTCACATAGACTAAGTCATCATCTCTTTTCCATGCCATATCTACCTTCCATTTTTGTGACCCATATTTTTGCATCCCAATAATCCATTTCACACATTTATTCTATATTCATAACCCCACCTTCTCTTTTTCATTTCTTCCATAATCTATCTATAAAGTACCCCTCCATCCCCATAATATCCCATTTTTCCTAGCCTACTTATCCCTATCGTACCACCATTATTCATCCATTATACTTTCACCCACATATCCATTACATCTATCCAAGTCTCCCTATCATAAACTAGGTAACCACCCTATCCATATCATTATCACAATACTTTGTCACATTATCTCTATTTACATCATCTTCATACCACCTAAAAAAAATCATCTCCTCTAATCATCATCCCACAAACCCCTTTGTAAATATTATCCTTCTTCCATAACTTATCTTCCATTGCCAACTCCTCTCACCCTCACATCATTACATTTTTATAAAACTCACTTGTATATAGACCTTTAACCATCCATCCTTGTATCATCACATTTGCTTATAAGTAGTCCATCCATATAGTCTGTATTTCATACATCATAATCATATCCCCCATATTTAATATCTACTTAGTATAACCCTTTTACCATTAATCATCCCTCACCCTTTCTTTTCCACAATACCATATACATTTGATTTATTTCATCAACATAATCCCTTTTTCCATAATAATCTACTCCACCCCATTGGTCCATATATATGATACTAGTTCATCCCTACAAAGGGGTCATTTTATATAACCTTTTCATATCTTTTTGATCCCATGTTCTTTTGATTACCAACCCACAAGGTCCATCCATAAGAACATACAACACATTCCAATCCATTTTTGTAAATATCCATCATCCTATCATCCCCCCCATTCATATGTCTTGAGTGGTATCACTTGTACAAACTTTTTTATCACATTTCATATATCATCCCCCATCACCTTTTTAAATATTAGTTGAGAACATAAGATCAAACTATTGGTGGTCATCCATTTCCTACACATTATTAATCATCCTATCACAACTTGAAATTATTATTAAACATAGCCTTATAAAGTATCAATCTATCACCCATCACTATATTTTATCCCTATAAAGTGTCTTTATCCCATCATCCTCTCTTGGATTTGCTAGATTGATATCTTAAAAGAACTTTGTTTCTTGATAATTTCTAATTATCTCATCCATAAATATTCTCCTTTATCACTAGTAGTCTAGTATTTTGACCTAGGCTTATATTTAAAATCCCCTTAACCACCCCCATCACATTTCATCCTCTTAACCTTTCACCATGGTTATCAAAACCTGAACTCAACTCTAACTAGGATAAGGCTCTAATCAAGATAAAAGTACTAGAGGAGAAATCATGGACCCAAATTAGGAATATGAGTATTTTCATAGTGACATCCCTATACCTCAAGTAGAGAATGAGATAAATAACCTCCTCCATAATGATGATGTTTGTCATCTCATCAGCTAATACTTGTATGAAAACAATGATGAAGTACTAGCCTGAACTATAGATATTGGGGGCACCTTACCACCAAGTTTTGGTCACACCATTTTAAACAATATCATTCACCCATTAGAGTCTCCACAATATCATGCTCATCAAGAAGTAGACCATGGAGTTTTATAAGAAAGATAACAATAACCACCTATTTTCAACCATCATATTGAGGCTAATAAGAGATAAGTAACCATTGAATACCACCTGGATTAACTTACACAACAAATTAATCTCCTCCTTCATAATCAATGCCCACTATCCCCAAAACACAACACCCACACCTCTAATAATGCCTAAAACCCCAATAATGCTAAGAACAATACCAATAACCTTAGTCATACCAATAAAACCACCAATGATAACCACTATACCCATATTTCACAAGGAAGTCATAATCAAATAGTCAACCCTCTTGGGGATCCTACCTTTACACAAGAATGGAAGATGATGAGAGAAACCCTCAAATAAGTAGATCCTCAGTCCCAAACCCTCAAGTATAAATATGAGGATTTTTGTCAATCACTCTTGGACAAAAAAATTCTATATATCCATTTCCCCCCACATTTTAAGGTCCCAAAATTTGAGAAATATCAGGGAAAGGGGGATCCATGGGATCACGTATAGGAATTTTATGTCACCTGTCATGAAGTAACATATGAATATGTTAACTTATTAAGGCTATTCCCCAATATTATGATAGGAATATCATTGGAATGGTTTATGCATCTACCAAAAGGGTTAATTTCAAATTTTGGAGAATTAACTTAACAATTTATTAGGCATTTCTCTTTTACCATAGAACATGACATATCCACTATTGACCTCTATAACACAAAACAAAGGAATGGGGAAAGCCTTATTTATTTCTTTAAATGATGGTGAGGATTGGCAAGCTGAGTAAAGTGTAGTGTGCTTGAAAAGGAGCTAGCTAAAATATTTGTTAACAATCTCAATGCATAATTAAAATATAGCTAAAATTATAGTGTGTTAAGACCTTTGATGAGATTATATAAAAGGGCATGAAAATTGAAAAGGCCCTCATATAGAAAGGAACCATCAAGTTATTTTTTGATAATGAGCACACACATAGTACAAAAAACTCTTTTTAAATCAAGCCCAAGGTCTTTAGCAAGAATAAGAATGTTTTAGGTGATGGGGTGACAGACTCAAAACAACAAGTACAATATATCTAAAACATCCAAAGAAATGGGCCTCCATAACATCCTCCTATTCCTTTTATCAAGGTTCTTTGAGGTAAGTTAAGGCCCTATACAAGAAAAATGCCTCTTATAATCTTGGGGATCCTACTAGAAACTATCTTAGAATAGTTAGTTTCTACTAACATGATTACTTTACTAGAAATCAGGTCCATGGACAATCATTAGCCTAAGCCAGAATGATATCATGATGATGAATATTGAAAATTCTATAGGGTGAAAGGACATGATACTAAGAATTGTATATAATTAAAGAACTATTTACAAGACTTGATCAAAAAATGAGATATAGAGTTGGAATGAGATCCACTCCAAGTCAATTAGGAAATAGTTAGCTCAGTATCTACAAGGATCCACTTCTAAAATATGAGAAAAGAAATTAGAGGCCATAATAGGACTAGGGTCAAGCATCCTCATCTAATTTCATTTATTACCATAGTGTCCCATACCATTATATTAATACCATAAAAACCATACATCTATTGCCCCTTCATCTCTTATTTTGAAAATTGACCTGGCGATAGCTGATTGTACCATCACCACTCAATGTAATAAAATAGTTATTATAGTAGCACCATCCAAATAGTCTTCCATTTCCTCTACTACACTTATGGGGAGCACTTATAATAAAACTACAAGTGGGTTAGATAAATCTTATGATATCATTTAATAACTAGAAAATACCCATGCCCAAATTTCCCTTATGGAGCTCCTCAAAACATCCACTTCACATAGGGAAATATTGAACCAAGTATTTAATGATCTTAAAGTGCATAGTAACCTTGATACAAACTAGTTTTAGGTACTAGTACCCATCTATCCCCCTCCCAATAACTCACTTTTATCACTCAAGATCTACCACTAGTTGGCCCTCACCATAAATATCAACTGTATATTGAAGTTTCCATTTCTCATCATTGTGTCTCCTACATCCTTATAGACAGAGGATCAATACTTAACTTATTTAATTTGGACTTTTTTAAAAAGTTGGGATATTCTAAATCATCATTGAGGCCCACTCTTATAATGATAAAAGCCTATGATGACAATGAGTAACCATCATTTGGGTCTGTTTACCTTCCTATCACTATGGGACCTATGATTCATCAAATCTTGGTATATGTGGTTAATGTGGACCTACCATACAATATGTTTCTTGAGAGGCCCTGGATCCATGAAATGTAGGCCATCCCATCTACCCTTCATTAGTGTATAAAATTCCCTCACTTAAGCATATAAGTCACCATTCCTAGAATTATTGATCATCATAGCTATCAAATGAATCAATCCATATCTCCACCATTATCTTGAGACACTAAAAATTCTATCTTCAACCCTACAAATATAAATTACATTTTTCCCAACCAATTGATGTCCATATCTATCCCAACATCAAATTTTACCAAGTTGAAAATCACATCCACTAACTGTAGTGAATATGAATATAAGACCCTTTTCATTGGCCATCTTCCATTGTCTCCTTAGAGCTACGGGTCCCTCTATATGAAGGAAAATAAACCCATCAAGTATCAATTTAAGCCCACAAATTTTAAAAGTGCAGGGTTTTTGTTTGATGTGTATATCAAAGATAGGGATGATTCTTATCTTCTACCTGATGATGAAATTGTCATCTCACCCAAAAAAATTTATCCCAAGGTCCATCAAATGATGGAAAATATGAATTACAAAGGAAAAAGACTAGGAAATCAAGAACAGGGTTGATTAGAACCCATTGGTGTCCAATAAAAATCATCCAACTTTGGACTAGGCTACAAACCATATGATGATGACCTGATCAATGCCATTGTGGATTTTATTCTGACCAATGAACAACCTCTCCTTGATGAAGATGTCAAGATAGGATCTATTCATAGTCAATTTGAAGAGCTAGCTACCACTAACCTTTTATTTGATACTTCCATGTCCATCATTAGCATCTCCCTCCATTACCCCTCCCTCATAGACTATGATTATAAATAGGATCCTACTTTTGATATGTTTTAGAATGATGAGGCCATTCTTGAATACATGGGAGCAATAACTTCTATGCCATCTGAAGACCATAAGAAAGGATTTTCTATCCATTTATGTGAATCAGCCTATTTTAGAGAGCAAGAACTATTACATGTTCAAGATGAAGATGAACATTCAAAAGAAGAAGAGTCCTCTATAGAACCATATGAAACCTTATTCAATCCCACTTAATCAAAAAACTATCTAGATATTGATAGTGAGCTAACAGGCATTTTTTCCTCTCACATGCCAAATGCTAAAATTCCCCCTTATCTACAAGACCAATCATTCTCACTCATTGAGGATGTAATAGAAGTAAATATTGAAATTGAAGAATAACCCATGATAGTAAAACTAGGGGAATCTCTTACTTAGTCAAAGTGTGAAATACTTATTACAATTCTAAATAAATTTATTGATGTCTTAGCATGGAGCTATGTAGATATGCCAAGATTGGATCCTTCATTAGTGGTCCACCACCTTGTTTTCCACCCAAATGCTAAACCCATCAAGTAAAAATTACATAAGATGAATCCAAATGTGGCACTTCTAGTCAAAGAAGAGTTATAAAAATTATTGGATGTAGGATTTATTTGCCCCATTGACTATTCTAAATGGATATCCAATATTGGCCTTGTCATAAAACCTCAAGGCAGAATCTAGATATGCATTGACTTTTGAGACATCAATAAAGCATGCCCCAAAGATGATTACCCACTTCAAAATATTGATATTATCATATATTCCACTACCAATTATGATATTTTATCCCTCATGGATGGTTTCTTAGGATATAATCAAATCAATATTGCTCTTGAGGAATAGCATAAAACAACATTCATCACTCTATGGGGTACATTCTATTACCAAGTCATGCCTTTTTGCCTCAAAAATGTAGAGGCAACTTACCAAAAATAAATGACTATTATATTTCATGACATGATGCATGATATAGTGTAATATTATGTTGATGATATCTTAGGAAAATATCACTTACGATCTGAGCATCTTGCAGTCCTTAGAAGAATTTTTGAGAGATTATGAAAATACAAGGTATAATTGAACCTTAAAAAGTGTGTCTTTCGAGTAACATCTAGAAAATTTCTAGGGTTCATTGTCTCAAGAGGAGGTATTGAGGTATATCTAGCCAAGGTCTGAGCCATAACTAAAATGCCACCTCCATGAATAGTTAAGAAACTTCATAGTCTTCAAGGAAAACTTTAGGCTATTAAGTGATTCATTTCTCAGCTTGCCAATAAATTTCACCCCTTTACTCACTTTCTCAACAAAGGGGTGGATTTACATTGGAGTAAATAATGTGAAAATTATTTTAGAAGTCTTAAATAATATCTAGAAAAATTGCCTATTTTGTCTCCACCAATTTTGGGAAAGCCCTCACTCTTTTATATTTCATTACACCATATGCCATTGGTGCCTTATTTACACAACATAGTGATCAAGGAAATGAGAAAGCTATTTATTATATTAGTCATACACTAATATCATATGAGATAAATTATACACCTATTAAAAAAACATGTTTAGATATGGTCTTTACATCACAAAAACACTAGCATTATATGCTCAATAACCAAGTACAACTAATTACCAAGATAGATCCCTTAAAATATATCCTATCCAAGTCAACATTAATAGGTTGAGTATCCAAATAGATCATGCTACTTAGAAAATTTGACATTGAATATATATATCAAAAAGCTATAAAATGATAGGTCATCACAGATCAATTGATAGAAGTTCCATTAGAGTTGACTAAGTCAATTTTTACTCCCTTCCCAGATGAGTCCATCATGAAAATTTCATAGATATAAATCTAGAAATTATATTTTGATAGCTTGTTCACTACTCATGGGTTAAGGGCAAGAATCCTCCTAGTCACCCCTAAAGGTGATCTTATTCCTAAGGCATTTCATCTTGCTTTCCCCTGTACTAATAATATTTTAGAATACAAATCCCTAATAAAAAAGACTCCATCTTTTTATCTAATGGAACATCTAGAACTTACAGTTATTTAAAGACTCCTAATTAATTATCAAATAGGTGAATGAAGAGTTCTAAATAAAGGATGAGAAATTACTCCCATATAAATAATTGGTGGATCAATTAAAAACTAGTTTTCAATCCATCACATTTGAGCAAGTTCCATGTGAAAACAATAACCCAACTAACTCCATGGCCACCCTAGGCTCTCTTATTGATATTTTTGAAGATGTCCTAGAAGGCAACTTTCTAATTGAGTAATTAATTACCCCAACCCATCAGTCATTGGCTCCTCTCCAAATATATGCTATTGATAATATTAGTATTTCATGGTACCATGATATCTATAAGTACCTTAATGATAATACTCTTCCCCCAAATCTTAATCACCACCAACACAAATCCTTCATCCACCGAACTACCTACTACACCATCCTAAGTAGCACACTCTATTGAAGAGGCTTAATGGAACCCTGTTAAGATGTTTAATGTCAGATGAGGTAGTTCAAGCCATCAAGAAGTTTTATGATGGTATCTATGGAGATAAAATCAGTGGAATGGCTCTAGCTAATAAGCTCCTTTGAACAGGGTACTATTGGTCAACCATGGAAAATGACACTTGTTAGTACATGTGAAACTGTGTGGCCCATCAAAAGCATGGGAATCTTATTCATGTACCAGCCCAAGAATTGCACCCTATTGTGAGTTCATGACCTTTTTCCATATGGGGCCTTAATATGATTGGAAAGATCAATCCTAATTCCTCAAATGGACATAAGTTCTTTATAATAATTACAAAATATTTTACTATATTGGTAGAGGCAATGTCGCTAACTTACACAACTGGCCTCCAGATATTAAAGTTTATTCTCAATCAAATCATTTGCCATTTTGGAATCCGTACTAATATAATCTCAAAAAATGAAAAATAATTCAAGAACCAAGAAGTTGGGGAATTATGTCAAAATTACCACATCACACAAAATTTATCTTCCCCATCTATCCGTAATGCAATGGTCAAGCATAAACAAAAAATATGACTCCAATCAAAGTCTTTAATAAAACTATAAATCAAGTTGGATGTAACTACCATATTTAGCTACACCCAGCTCTATGGTCTTATTGCACTAATGTCCACACACCCATAGGGGTCACTCCCTATGCCTTGGTATATGGAGCTGAAGCTATATTACTGGTGGAAGTAGAACTCCATTCGCTTTGTCTCTTGCTATGTGGCATAATCACTTATCATAATCTCTAATAAGAGTACCTACAAGAATTGGAGTTCTTAGATGAAAAATGACAATAGGCTTGAAATCACCTATGAGCATATCAAAATAAGCTCAAGAATTAGTATCATAAAAAGATTCAAGCCCAATAATTTGAAGTAGGTGACCTAATTCTCAAAGGAAATCAAAAAAATACTAATGTAGATAGAGATAAGAAGGGAAAATTTGAAGCAAACTGGCTAGGCCCTTATATTGTTATTTCTAAATTTGGCTCATGAGCTTATAAGTTGGCCACACTCGAAGGGGAGGAGTTAGATGATCCCATGAACATCATGTAACTCAAGTGATTTTATGCCTAGTATTAACATCCTCCATTTATAGGACCACTAATACTCATCTCCATTTATTCCCAATCAATCAAAAAAATATATCTAATGGTGAAAACTAGCTTTTTGGTGCCGTAGGCAAGTACCATGGTGAAAATTGACTCCCAGTGCCATGGTAAGGAAAACCTAGACTTGG
The DNA here is from genome assembly GCA_037957365.1 of Torreya grandis. Classification (NCBI taxonomy): domain Eukaryota; kingdom Viridiplantae; phylum Streptophyta; class Pinopsida; order Cupressales; family Taxaceae; genus Torreya; species Torreya grandis. Next base: position 366,485 of record JARHVA010007131.1, read on the forward strand.
TCTCAATGAGTGGAAATTATCAGTAAGGATCACTATATCGATAAAAATGAAAGACAAGGTTTGTATAAGAACCATTTTTTAGAGGGACTCTCTTAAGTCATTTATCTATACTTGGTAATAATATCTACATCCCCAAGACCCATCATCATTCATAATCTATGTACCCTCCCTTCAGCAAGTTCCCTTTGATAGAGATGTCTCCTCTTAGCCTTAGATTATAACACACCTTTGTCATTCATGGATATAATTACATCCATCCATTCCCACTATCATTATGGAGGGCTATCTTAAGATGTTGTCACTATGTTATTGATTCTTGAAAGGTTGTCTTGACCCTTATTTTTGTGACCTATGATTTGAGTCTTTACAAAGGGCCAAAATTCTCAAGAATCATATATCCTATAAATATTTCATATATCATGCTCACCTCATCCTTTTATCTAGGTTACCATCATTTCCCCATCAGTAAAACTCATCATTTTCATCTTTTGAGTCATCATCTCTTAGTCAAAACTACATTGGCCTGAGGTATTTGTAGACTATGTAGGCATCACTTGGTCATGTTTTCATGCCCAAGGATAGATCAACCACTCCCTTCATCACCATCTCTATCCATCATATTCCTTGTCCATCCATTATCATCCTTATCCTCATGATTACTTGGCTAATTTTATGCATGTGTGTGTGTGTTGTATGTTCATGCATGAGTTTGTGTTGTATGTGCATGTATATAATTAAAGTATTTTATCTCAATTGATTAGCATAGGTGTATTTATTTTCATAATAAATGATATCTTATTGGAATGAGGATGGCTTGGATGACTATTGGAGGTTCATATCTAAATAGGTCATCCCTTAAAATAGAGTTCCCCTCATGCGTCTTGACTATAATGCCATAACCATTTTATGACCATTGGCACATCTCATAAAGATGCAACATTAAATAGGATTGCATATACTCATGGCTTGATAACCTTCTTAAAGAGGCAAGCCCCATCCTAGACCAACCCTTACCCATCTCCCCACCCACTCACCCTACCCACTCTTTGCCTCCATGGTGCAAGAGCATTCCTACTCAAAGTAATCACTGATCTAACTAGGGGATTAATCTATCACTACTCATAAAATATGTAAATAATGATAACATCTCACATAAACATCTAAACATAAATATTCCATCACATCCCATAATTTTAAAACTTCATCCATCAAATAAATAAATAAACAACAATATATCAATACAACATCATCATGCATCCATCATTAGATCCATCAAACATATACATCCACCATACATTATGAAAAATAAATAGTCCATATAATATAAGATCTAACCATAACATACATCACTAACATCTATCATATCATCTCAAGACTAATCAAATAACCTCATCACATGAATCATGACAGATGTAATACATGTCCATAAATCCATAACATATAACATAAGAGTCTATAAAAATAAATCATCATCATATAGATATCATCATCAACAAATGAATATAATAAAAATGTCCCAATGGGATCCATGCGAAAAGATATAAATAGTTACATGATCCCATGGGGAAAGAATGAGATATAATCCATAGTAATCCACTATACATATACATAAAATCTCCAAAGTCAAGTCATGGTTGTGGTGAGGGAGGTGGCCTAGATCCTCTACTCCTTGATGGCTACCTCATATAAGATTGACTCACTCAAAAATATCTTAATCATCTCTCAGCAGGTGTTACACCCTCATATAGCAGCTAGTAGTACTAGGCCTCTCAAGTAAGTAGCATTATCTAGCTCATCATGCCCATCATACCCTATCCCTATAAACCCTCATTGACTGTTTCTTAGGTTCTCTTAAGAATAGATAAATGGCTCTATAAATCTTAGATCCATGCTTGTAACTATGCCATATACCTTGGAATCACATCAACTTAACCTTGTAAAGTGGCTATCTATTCCTTAGCCAACTCTAGTTGAGTATCCCTCTGACTCACCTAGGCATGTAGAGTAGAAATATGGGAATCCCTCTAATGCACCTATCCCTGGAGTACCATCACTTGTTCCTATAATTGGGACAACTTCCCATCCCTCTAAGTAATGTAATCATACAAAACTATAATCTACCCCCATGCCTAAGTCACCCACCCATCCTTCTATGTCCTCAAAACCTATAATTGGTCATGTAGCTTATCTCTCTCTTGGGTAATACCCTTGATCTCTCTAACCCATGCTTGTATCTTCACCTGAAGGATCACCAACAAGGCTTTATCCTCAATAGATCTAGGTGGATGTGATGGCCCTGCTCCCCTAATTAACCAAACTTGTGGACTCTAAGGCACTCCTAAAACCACTAGCTATATTGGTATCTATATAATCATCACTTGGGGCATAGCCTATGATACTACATGACTCTATCCATATCCATCATCACCATTCACATCCATGACATCACTCTATCCTCCATCCACTACCTCCTAGACTAGCACCCATCACCTATGATGAGCTCTCTAATAAATCCATGCCCAAGCTACCAACACCTACCTCACCATGCCTCTCATTATCACACGTGATTGATTCAACCATTGAGGATCATGCATCTACCACCATGCCGAATATGCCACAGTCACCCCCAAATATGGTATCACTATCAAAGAATTCCACTATCAAGGAGTTACTCTATCATAATCAAAAACTTCATCTCTTATCTCCAATGGTCTCCCCCAATAAGGTCTTTCACACTTACTACATGCAAATATGTGCTTAGGGGGAAACACATCCTAAATAAACCTAAACTAGCACTACACTTGGTCAAGCCTATATCTCTTTATGATGTAATCTCACCTACTAATGATATAACATGGACTCAACATGAACTACATACAATCCTCATCTCCCTATTTAAACACTATCCCCCTATATGGCATCCACGTAAGATGATCATGATGTAGAGTGTCAAAGGCCTCCCTATAATACATCATATCCCCAACATGGCCTAGAGATACCCCCAGAATCACTCACCATATAAGTACTATGGACTCCCCTAGATCCAAACCTTCTAGTGTCCCTAATGGCCACTAGATAACAACTTGCTCCCAACTCCATATATCTATAAATAAGGGTGGGATATAACTTCATGGTCTCCTATAATCACCTAGGTGTAGCTCTCTATACAAATGTGCCAAAACTCTTAGGCCCTAAGAAAATACTCTATGATCATGTATCATATCACCCACAACATCCTCTAGGCCCAAATAGAACCATCTCCCACTCTTGTCTAGAAATATGATGTCAGACATAAGAGCCATCATCACTAATGTCAGTTGATCAAGAGCATCCTTTCATCGACACTGGTCTAGATCAATAGATCCATCATGTACCCCAATATGTAAGCTAATAACTAACTAATGTAATATCTATATTAATGTATGAAATCTCTAATAAATCCTTGTATCAATCATAGGTAGGTGAAATATCTTATACATTTCCTCTAGGTTCATGGTCATCTCCCCTATCATGAAATGGAAGGTACCCATCTTCAAGTACCATCTCTCTACTAACACTATAATCAGAGCTTGATCTATCTAAATTAGTGGCATCATCACCATGTCATGTAGGACCACCAACTTGAGGACACCATACTCCTCTAGTGTCACCTACCATATCTCATTTAAAATATCAAGATGTTGTGACCATGATGCCAAGATCTCCAAATACTCCTACACCATAAAAACAATAACTTGTTATCACCATTATCACCTATATTTCTATCCTATCATTTACCTACCCAATCCTTACCCATACCATATCAAGTAACCTTGCCTACCCTACCATCTAACCTTTCCACTAACTACCCTAAAAAACATAAGCCCACCTATCATCCTATTCAACTATGCCAAGCCCTAAGTCCTTCTGAATGTTAATCCCAACTAACTAGTTCCCCTAACACTCCCTTAGCCTACCCCATATCTAATTTTACCTATACACTAACTCATAAATTATCCATCTAAAACCATCATATAATCTTAATACAATCCTCACATTCTCTCTACTTCCTAATAGTGGTGTTGCAATCCTATTATACCCTATTAGTAGAATTGTAATCCTACAACTCTTAGTCATGGGATTGCAATCTCATTAATCCTCACTCATGGGATTATAATCCAAACATTCCCTATTATCAGGATTACAATCCCATTATTCCCTATTAGTGAGATTTCAATCCCACCATTCCCCACTAGAGGGATTTTAATCTTACCTTTTACCCTTATGACCTCACCACACTTTTGGCGATCCCACCATTCATGTCCATAACCCTGTGACTATGGGCAAAATCCCTAGTCATGGGATTTTAGGACCATGGTAAACCACATTTTTCTTCTCCTAAATATAGCCAAAAATTCATCTCAAGATCTCAAAAAATACATAAAATACAAATAAAGGGATCATTACTCACTATTAGTCTAGCCTCTAGCTCCCTCTGGTGCTCCTATACTCTCTCACCATAGTGAGAAGCTCAAGGAATTTTTTCCATTTTCCTCTCTCAAGATTTAGATATATATTAACCAAGGGTGAAAATGAGCCTTCAAATATCCTCCCTACCATATATGACCCCCTCCCCCATACCCCTCCTCTATTTTCTCTTCCCCACTAATTTCATTATTTCCACATTCTACCAACATCACTACTAACATCTTAGAGCATGCCATAACTATCCTCCTTAAAATTTTCAATTTCTTGTACCATAATGGCTTAGGTCCCTTTTTTATCTCTACAAACATGAATTCCCTCACTATCAACATCCCAAACATCTTTTTATTGCTTTTCACCATCCCAAAAGTGGATTTTTGGTTCATCATTTTAAAATATCGAAATTTATGACAAGTGGCTCAATTGTTATCACCAATTACTTTTAACCCATATTCAATCCTTTTGGAGCATGTGTCCTTTCTACTAGACCCATCACTCACTCGAACCTATCAAATCACCTCTTTTATCACAAAATATTTTTCTAGACAAATTATCGATTATCTAGACCCATCACATGAGCCACTTGTTTATCACCATTAAGGCATCTCTTTGATCCATTTAAGTTTCTCCCATACCCCATCAACATCATTATCCTACCCACCTTAGGATATTTTAATCAAGTGACCATTCATGTTGGTTTGTCTCCCCACATGCTCCCTTAAGGGGGCATCACATCAACAGTATATCTTGCTAAAATTATCTACTAACACTCATCCATGACATGATTTTTATTTTAAATACCATTACTCCTTCAAATTATCTCTACTCTTAACACCCTTTCAAAGAGGGGACAATGTATGCACTAAATTATGCTTACCCTACCAATTTTATTATTTTTTGATAATTTAGCCTAGTTTCCATATTTTCACTAATTTAACTTATTTCCTAGTTATATTGACTAATAGCCTAATTCCCTCATCTCATTCCTACATCTTGAAAAACTTTATCCCACCCCAAAAATAATTAATCCCTAACAAAGGTTATTTACCTACTAACCTAACCCTTAACCCACTTGCTAATTTTAAATTCAAAAAAATCCCAACTACCCACCTACCACCCTACACTAGCCTTCCCTAAACCCCTCAAACCCTATGGGGAGATTTATATAATTGGAGGATTCTATAAATCTCTCAAATTTATCCATTTTTACCTCTATAATTTTCCATTCTAGAGGATTCCATGAAATTGAAAATTCCATGGAAATTCCTCCACTATAGATCTTGATAGCCCAAATTTATATTTGGACCATAGATATTCCCCCCATAATCCTATAAAAATAAACCACCTGCCCTTACTAAAGACTAATTAATTAACAAATAAATGTGTGAATGAATGAGCAAGTGAATCCCAAGCAAACCATTTAATCACTTATCAAGCCATTGTCAAGCAACTACAAACAATCCAACAATCAAGTCTTCAAGCTCAATCACGCAAGTTTCAAGTCTTAGAATGGAGCTATGAGAAGGTAAAAGTGATGATAAGAATGATATATCTATATTGATTTACTTTCTCTATCTATTCATATTATTTTCATTGATTTTGGGTTTGTATTCTCATTTTGATAATATTGCAAGAATCCTAAAATTGGTACACATTTAGTATTACTTCCCTTTGGAGGTTCTAGATTGTTATCTACTTTGGGATCGGGAGGAGTATCAAATTTATTTGGTGGAATATAACTTGTCATTGGTTTATTTTTTCTCTATTCTTTAATGGATAAGTCTTTTTTAGATACTATTGAAAATAATGAATCTCCTCTAGAGTATCTTCAGCTTCATTCTCATCTTGGAATGGAAAATTAAAAGTTTCCACCATAAAAGTTATTTCAAAAGATTTAGATGTATTTTAAGAGATAGATGTCCCTAAAGTATTATCTTTGTTACGCACAACTTCAAATATATCTAATTCATCTTGAAATACTTCAAAAACATTACAAAATTCTACACAGTTTAACTCATCATGTTTTGTAGTGTTATGAACCCTGTAATAATTAATTAAAGCTACATCACAAATGTTTATCTTGGGAATGTTATTACTAGTAGATGACTCATTATTATTATTTTTACTATTGTGAAACCTATTTATAGGTCTATTGAAATTCTGATAAGAATAGGTTTTTTTGGAAGTTTTTCAAGTGTTGCCAACTTATTTTTGTAATTAAAGAAAATCAGTGCTCAATTTTTGAACCATTTTTAATATGGAGTCATTTTCATTCTTAGGTGACTCTAAATTATGGACTTGAGTAATACTACTAGATATTGGCACCATGATTAATTGATATTATGGATGGGATCCACTTTTATCATTATTTACCAATCCTAGATTCTAACCAGGATGAGCATGACACAAAGGCAACTAGTTTAAAATTGAAGTTTAATTCAAATCAAGCATGTTTTCATTAGTATTTGTGATGATATTAAACATAGGAAAATTATGATTGATATTAGTAATAACATATGCTAATTAACCTTTGGGTTAAATTTGATCACTAATTTTCATAGCTTTAACATAGGCTAAGGCTAATGTATTTATGACTCTAATAGATCTTTTCAGAAATATAGAATTCATTAGATTTAAAGCATCCTTATAAATATCTAAAGCTAAAGATTCACTAGGCCTATATGGATCTATAGTTCTGATAGCCATATTTTGAAATATAGTATTAAAATCTCTAATGGTTTCATTTAAATCTCTCTTCACAGTAGTGAATTACTGATATAAGACATAAGGATTGATGACCTTTACAAATTGGTCAATGAAATTACTATTAAAATCATTCTAGATGATAACTTAATTTTCATGAAGATTGAGAAACCAAGCATATGGTGCATCTCTAAAGGTAAAATTAAATAACCTACAAACAACATCTTCATGAACAATATTTAACAACCTTAAGGCAATCTTAAAAGACTTGATATGTTCTTTAATAGTAACAACACCTGTAGGATTAAATGAATGCAAATAATTATTTAGATTTATTGGTAATTCATGTACTTAAATAGTCACATTGATAGAAAATCCAGCTAACCAAGCCATACCTTGATGAGTATTGAATGCAACAACAAAAATAGGTGATGTAGTTTGAGATTTAGAAACTCTATGTTTACCTTTATCCACTCTTCTTTTCCTATGAAATTCCAAGGAAAGAAGAGGTATTCTTGTCTCAAACCTTGACCTAATTCTTATTCATGGTATTTACATCTTGTAAAATCCAATTCCTAATCAAAACATGACATATAAACTTTATCTTTGCAAAGATAAATGATCTTTAGTTCATACTTTGCAAATAATAGTTCAATTTTCACAAATAAAAAGATTTGTACATTTAGATTTCTTATTTCAATCAATCTTTGCATAAATTCATACAAATATTTCAAATCACAACTATCTTTAGCTGAATTATCTTAAAGATACCTCTAAACTTGTGAATATTAGTTATATTTACACAAAATCACTATCACTAACCTTAAACACGTCAAATTCATAAAGTTTAAGAAACCTTTGCAACAATTTCACATAAATATTCAAAGAATAAATATACTTAGATAAATAAGTCTAAAGACTAGTCTAAAAACATGAATATTAGTGATATTTACATAATTAATCTAAGAAAAACATAAATCTATAAAGGATAAACTAATATTTCAACAAAATTCACTAAAATTAGCTAAAGATACTTCAAATTCATCAAGCTTAAGTGAGTCCCTCCATCTAGGACCAATGGAATGGTTTGTTGATGCATGTAATTATATCACATAGATCTCATAATGTTTAAAACACTTCTCATTTCAATATTCAAATAATATTTTGCATGAATTGTTGGTTGTGATCTTCCTAAGATCTGTGGTGGAGTAGCGGCCAAGCTATTTGACTACTCACAAAATGATTATGTAACTAGTTTTTAGGAGAAACCATAGTCCTAAAGATTTTTTTGAAAGATAAAAGTTATCTTAATTAATTATAATGAATAATGATAAAAACCTAAAGTCTAAACCCTAATCTATCAAGAATATTTACAAGAAAAATTAAGCTATAGTGATTTGATTAAAAAAATGAGAAAATAGGTAGGGTAGGGTAGAAAATAAGGATGTTGTTAGAGGTAAAATCATTGAGAGGGGGGTGGATCAATGAACCTAAATAATACAAATTCAATTATAATCTTTACAAACACTTAATCAGTTACCATAAGCATTCATGAAGCATACATATCATTCATAGTAATGAGCAAGAGAGATAATGTAAGATAAACCACATAACACATGACATACATGAGAACCCCTCTTGGGGAATAAAACCCAATAGACCTAAAATTGGACTACTTTCCTATAGTAAAAATAACCAATTTAGACCATCTACAAATGATTAAGGAAATATAGTCCCTATTTAGTGAGACTACAGTCCTACAAGGTGATGCCACACCTACCTAGCTAAACTACAACAACAACAACCAAAATTTTATCAATTTTCACCCTACAAGGAGGCTACAACCACCTTAGATGTTGAGATACAAAAATAACACCTATGAACACATACACCTCTAAACTAATATCTACAAGACTTGATGATGGACCTATAATTTTCACTCTTCACCTTCACTCACACTCAAATAGCAAGCACACTATTATGCCAACAAAATTATGACCAATAGGTCATATAAATAGTCCTCAATCTATTCTTCTCTTTAACTCATCCTCAAATTAATCCATCATTCTTTTGATCCATAAAACACACACAAGTCTCTCTCAAAAACTCTTCCAAGTCTCTTAATCACAAGTCTATAATTCACCATCTTTGATTTCACTATTTATAGAGCAAAATTGATAATCATTACCTTAGTCAGCCATTAGGCATACCTTAGCCTTTAAATCACCTCTCACATAAATTCACACCTTAATAAAATCTTCATAGGTTGGCCATAGCATCTATAGTTCACCCTTAACTAGATACACCTTTTAATAAGGCCCTTGTAGCTCTTATAGGTCTCATGGAGACCTATTCACCCATTTAACACACCATCAAACAAAACATGAATACTGAACCAATTTGAAATAAATGGTTCCATGCATTATGTCCCTTTTGACATATTTAAATTATCACAATCATCTTATCTAACCTCTTCATGTGATCAAACAACTCAAACACTGACCTAGTATAAAGGAACATCATGAATGAATACATAATCAACTTTTTAAGCATTATTCATACTCAAGATAGATTGATCACACCTTCAAAATCTATATAAATCATCCTTATGTATTTTGAAACACTCCCCAATATCCAATTCGTCATGAGACATCAAAATAACTACATAAGCTCAAACATCCTTCTTGGATCACTTACAGAATAAGCATGAACATATAGTCAACTTATAGGCTCAATATCTTTGACTATATTCACTTTGAGATATTTAAATTAGATTAATTAAATTGGAGTCTTATTCATCTTTGATTTTTACAGCTCTAACAAATTTGACTTATATCAAAATATATGGACAAAATACAGATCTCTAGTTTTTCCCTATGTTAAATTCAAATATTTGAATTCAAACGATCACAATTAACCTTCAAACACAATTCTTGAATCTCATTTCCTCTCAGTTTTGGATCAATCTTGCACTATTGATTATGTCCAAATTTTAAATCATATTCCACCAATTCCAAATGTTAAACCTCAATCACTTTGACCTCATCTTATGTAATATTGAAATGCTGACTCAATACACTCTATCGATCTCTATGGATCAATTAGGTCTTTAACTATCAATGCTCACCCTTCAATTAATCTGTATGAACACCAACCACCATTAGATACTTATCCTATACCTTTGATCAACTATTAAAAATCATGCACCTATCCTCATCTCACTACTTCCTAACTTCTTGGATCAATGTGCACCATTGATCCTTTTCAAACTTTAACTTGTGCAGAAATGACCAAGTATGGGAACCTTGTTATTTGTTTGAGTAGTCATTTTTAAACCTTAATAACTTCTTGTATGCTTACTTTCATGATCTTAAATTTATACCATATTATCTCCTCACATAGGGGAATCTGACCATGTGAAAAAATTCTCCTGTAACCTTCATGTGTGTGAGATATAAATCCATTAAAATACCTTCTCAAAATATTCTATCACAGAACCAACTATGCTTAGGACCAACTTTTCTCCTGCATAAATTTTCTTGTGCTTTAACACATAATCTAAAATTTATAAAAAATAAACCAAGATAAAAAATAAATAAACCCATATGATCATTTTCTCCTAAAACATACACATGTGTAAGATATTCCATCATCAAATTGCTTACTTAGCTCTTTTTAGCTATATGCAAATTTGGCGAAGTATGGGAACATAATGAATTCTGACTGAGAATACAACTTTTCACCCTCAAATCTTTGACCACACTTTGATGCATGACTTGGGATCTAGATAATAATAACTAGGGAATAATGGGATCACATCCATATGACCAAATCCCCTTGACTCATTCCCACATGGAAATGGTGACATCATCAAACTACTTACTCATAATTTTTGCTACTAGACCCAAAGTGTCTCGATGAAAATTATGGACAACTAGATGAGTTCTACTTATGTACATAATCACTCAAATCATAGAAAAACTATTATAGGTCCCCTTGCACATGATTAATACTCCATACTCATCCCTAAACAATTCTAGCCATGTCAACATTAAAGATCAACCAATCATACTTCAAGCATACAAGAACAAGCACATTACACACTTTGTCATTGTCACATAGACTATCAAGGATCTAAATCCACTCACCAGGACACCTCCATGATAACACCATGATGTAATTTACAATATACCAACATATGTTTATGTTCTAAGTTTATACATGATGACAAAGCTTCAATTTCATCAAAGATATGCAATTTAAACTAGCATATGACATGAAATTACCAAAAGTACAGATCCTATCATATAACAAGAAAATCTCTAAGGATATTTGAAACATGGAAATTAAAAATAAAATTCACTTTAAATAATTACTCAAACAATAAAATTTCATTAGTACATCTTCAATAAGAGCAGTGAAATTTAAATGAATCTAAAAAAATGTTAGTCAAACTATCATAAGCTTGAATTAACAACTCTACATCGACACATGAACATCTAGAATTCATAAAAGTAATTCAAATCTAAACATCAAACTAGAAACTTGAGGAAGCAACCATGGTAACAAACAAATAAACGAATATGAGATAATATTTATATAATTATCTTACATTACATACTCCAAAATTTACACAAAATTTTTTCATTAAAAAAACTCTCTCCTTTTACAATGAAAATTCCCCTTTTTATAGGCATCATATGAGGTATGGCAGCCGGTCATTATCAAATGAGAATTATACAAGTGTCAAGGATAGTTTTACTTCTACAACATTCTAGAACTAATGACACTTTTTAAATATGACTAAGCTATAAGCCTTGCACATTACATATTGAACATGATTTTACAAAAGTATATTATTTTCAAATGATTTACATAGTTAGGTACAAAATAATATTCCAAGTCAACTCAGTTGAATTTGAGATGCCCCTATAGTTACAGACTTTTGTATTTGTGTCAAAATCTTCATGTCTTTTTCATATTGTTCCTTAATCAGTATGAAATTGATGATTAGAGCTATGAACAATTCCTCTTCTTGCCCTGCCAAATCTTTGAAGGCCTCATCAACTTTATTCATTGCTTCTTTAAGACTCATGGAATTACTGATCTTCTCATCTATTGATAAGATCATGTCCAAGATACTCTTATTATTAGCACTTGTGTTTCCCTAGATTTTATTCTTGACCTCTTTGATGAACTGGGTACCTCTACGTTAGAACTCTTCATTAGTTATCAAGCCTATAGGACTAAGGATGGTTGGATCCTTGATCAAGCCTCCTAGCAATTATACCATTCTATCCTCCAATTGTTTGAAATAATTTGTAAGTCATTCCATGCCTTTACACCACTTATTTATATCCTTGATATTATCCATTGAGACTATCATATCCATATTCAAATGTTATAGTTTAACTATTTTGAGTTCAAGAATCTAGCCTTCCATCAGTATCATGATCAATTATTTTACTCTATTATATGAGGCTTGCCATTGGTTGACATGGTTCATAGCCAAGGTATAATGTTTTCTCATTATATCCATTTTATACCTTATTATCTTTAAATAACTAAATGTATCATAAATGGTTTCTTCAAAATTATTGACAATATCCATTGGGATTGATAAAATTGATTGGTCTTCTAGATTCTTCTTCTCTTGTTTTAGTCATTTTATATCAGCTTACAACCTATCTATTTTATATTTAGCTATTTCTAAGACATCTTCTTCAAATATGGTATCCTCCCCTAGTCTTTATTCTCTCTTATGGGTGAAATTAACCAAAGGTTCCACCTTTTGATGTAGAATCTCCTGGCCTCCTTATATGACCACTATCTCAATGACTCTTTATAATCTTATAGAAATTAGATCATATCTGACCCCAATTGAAGACTAGCCCATTTGTTTTATTAGTGACTTTACTTATATGTTAGATAATTGACTTGGAGTAGCCAACTCCTTGCTTCATCTTGTAATAAAATGATCCAAGGCTTCAATTATTGTTTCATAAGAATATTTATAGTCTTTATTATGGTGCATAGATGATAAGTAGTATGTGTAGAGTAATTTTTACTCTACGTTGCATTCAATTTTCAGTCGCACACTGCAATTTTGATTCTTGCATACCTTGGTCATAGTGGCAGAGTTTTAGAGTAGAACACAGGTTTCTTTTTCATCTAAGTGTCAAAGTGCAGCAGAGGCTACCAAGTGGCGTAATCTGAGCACGGGTTCTCTTCCCCCCTTTTTTGTTTCTTTTGCTTGATTTTTGCCTAAGTTTTGAATTCGAGCGGAAGCTGCCAAGTGTCACTTTCTAAAACATGGAGCTAGCCAGCTGGCATCATCTAAGATAATTTTCACAACTTTTAAGAGAGCTACGGATCATGCCACGTATCCAATAACAACTAAGCAAAAGTCACCATGTGTCATAATTTGTGTCTCGTATTGACACCCGTGTTTCATCCATTTTTTCTCAAAAGGTTTTCAACAAGCTAAGTAGCAGGAAGAAGCAAAAAGTGCCAGGTGGTAGTTGCGGGAGGTCCTAAATTACTTTTTAAAAGAAAGTGGAAGCCACCACGTGTTGGCATCTGAAAGATAATTGGTTCAATGCCAGGGTTCAATGCCTTGATTCAATGTTTTTGGTTCAATACCTTAGATAACATGTAAATGTTGTGCAGTGTTGAATTTTTGAACCGTTGAACCATTGAACCATTTTGGTTCATCTAGAAATTCAAGGGAGTGTCCCAAAAAACTAAAGGGGTCAAGTACCTTTTTGGAAGGCAGAGAAACGTCGCTTCATTTTGTTTAAGTGCTAAAGTGTAGTGGAGGTCTCTAAGTGTCACTCTTTGAGCCCCTTTCTACTCCATTCCCAAGAGAAGCAGAAGATGCCACATACCCTTAGCTAAAGAAGTGGAAGATGCCACGTATCTTCTGAAGAACAGTGGAGGCTGCCATGTGTCAACTTCTAACAGCCCATCTTCAAGCTTCATTGCCAAATAAAGATTGTGGTGGGTCCCAGGTGTTACTTCAAAGGTTTGTGGAAGCGCCAAGTGTCAACATGCAAAGATTGCCATGTGCATCCATTCCCATTTTAAAAGTTGCTCGAGCAAAGAATGCAGTGAGTTTTAAAACTGCTAAGTATCGAAGAAGCAGATTGTGATAGGTGTCAGAAGTGGGGCATTCCTGAGCAGGATATAGAGAAAGCAAAAAATGCAATGTGTCTTCGATAAATCAGGAAAAAGGTGCCAAGTGTCATTCTTTGGTGCCTTCTAAGCAATAAGGGGAATTTCTAGAAATTGACTAAGTTTCCTTCCCCATTTCAATAGAATAGAGTGTTCTCTGTATCTATTACAACAAAGCAAGATGGAGGGAAACTCAGCAGGAGTTATTTATGGTAGATGGAATAGTTTAATGAGTTGATTTGTGGAGCCTACAAACATTAAAAGGGCCATCTTTTTGTCTCCTATAAGTGGAGGTATAATAGATAGTTAGATGTCTAAGCAGGTGATGGAATGAAGAATTTTAGGTGTGGAAGGGGGTACTAGTCATGAATCGCCATGTCGCAGTCAAGGTAGTTCTTGATAAGACCAGGATGCATCCAAGGCATTGAAAGCGTTGTCTGTTTGTCCCATGTGAGTTAAAAATATAGTAGAATTGCATGAGAAAGGGGATGATGGAAGGAGACATCTGAGGCTATAAAAGAGGGAGGAGATACTCGAGAGGAGAAGGGGACTATTCTATAGTTTAAATTTTCTAGAGTTTGTGACCAAGTAATATAATTTGTTTTTGTCTCATTTTCCTGAGTTGTAAAGTTGATGTAACTGTGCATGTTTCTGTGCCTTTTATGTGGTTGAATGAATTAAGAAGATTGAAATCTATGCCTTTTTTGATATTATCTGTGTCATTTACAAAAGTAGTCTAGACTATAGATTTTCTAGAGTTGTGATTAGGAATGTCATTTTCTTTTGTCTCATTTTCTTGAGTTGGAAGGTTTACATAACTGTACATGTTTATGTGCCTCTTATGTGATTGGAAGACTCTTATAAGAAGACTGAACCCTATGCCTTTGTTGACATTTCTATATCCCAGCAAAATAAGTCTCTGTTGTGAGCCTCTATTTCTATTGTCTTAATCTTTTACATTGATCATGCACTTCTTTGCTCTTAAATGTAATTGAATTCTACATATAGTCTCACTATGCTCAGGTTAGGATTAGGATTACACTCAGGTGCATTGCCATAGTTAGGTTTCATTTCTTGCATTTGCATTTTTGATTAATTTCCTATCCCTTTTCCCCCAACACTTGATACAAAAGAAGAGACCAGCTTCTCTAAAATCTGGAGGTTATTTCAAGCTGCAATATCCCATAGATTGAAACTTCCCATTTTTGATTGATTAGAATCAAACACAATTTTAAGCATCAATAGTTTTTGGCACGCCCAGTGGGACCAATCTTTCAAGGAGTTGAAGAATTTTTGGTGTGTTCTTAGGCCAATTAGCCTTTGGAGGTTTTTGTTTTATCAACACCAACAATGACTCTGAGTCAAATCAGTTGATTAAGTAGTCCTGGTATCATCAAGAAATCACCATTTGGTATGTATAATTCTGTTACTCATAGCTATGAGTCTTATTCTCCTTCATATATTTTTAATCAACATCAATTTTCTCATGGAATCACGTCAAGCAACAAGGATTCATATGGTTATGAGTTTTGCCCTGCACAAGTCTGATATGATCAACCTCAACCTTGTCATGAGTTATACCAATCTTATGCCCAGTCTCCCCAATGTGTCACATCCCATGCTCAACCTAATCTTATTTGCACTTTCAAAAAAACATTACTGGGATATAAAAAATATGTGTTAGAGATCGACAATAGAAGGGGATGTGGCCAAGGAATTCCTAATTATGTCATCCATCATGTAAGGGATGCAATAAATCTGACTAAAAGTGAGTGGGATCCCATTGAAAGAGCAAATTGGCAAAATATTACACATGAGATGTTGGATGTGTGTGGCTTGATTGCATTTCTAGAAGAAAAACTGAGCACTCATGAGAGATAGCCTTACCAAGTCTATCAACCTGCACATTCACTTCAACAAGTTTCATATCAGATATGCGCAACCCCTGCTCATGAGCCAAATTAAACCTATCAAGGTTATTTCCCCAATAATGTCAAGTCTATGTTGGCAATGAAGGAAGCAGACTCCAAACCCTCACCTTCCCCTCAAGAAGCTTCTTGCTTTTCATCTTAGCCTTTGTACACTCCCCACTTCTATGATGATTCTTATGAGCTCCAAGAAAGACTTTGTCAAGAAAATCTAGCTAATCAAGTTGAGGAATTAGAGGCAAAGATGAGATTGCTTAGAGAGAGAGATAAGGATTCCAGAACTTAAAGGGGGGCCTACGGTCTTTTAGCATGATGAAAAGATTCTAAGTTAGAAGAAAGAAGATCATGAACCATCTGAAAACTTTGAAGAAGAGTATACTCGGTTCGTGGTTAGTCAAGAAGATTGTATGATAGATAAGGAGGAAATCACCATAGGTACACCCTTTGATGAACAAGAGGACAAGTCACAAGCTTTTGAATTAATCTCTAATGAGGAAAAGATCATTTCTAACTTTTCCCTCACTTTGCAAGAAGATATGGAGGAGCATGGCACTTCCTTGATCAAGTCATTGGGACAGATTGCACTACCCTTCAAGGAGGCCATGAACTGACCAAATGTGGAGGAGACAACATTGAGACCCAACTAAGTATGCAGAAAGGATGTCAGCTTTCAGATTTATCCTTCCAAGAGGTTGAAGTCATCAAAGAGCATGATGATGAAATAGAACCCAAAAATGAAGTAGAAGGAGATAAGCCAAAAGATGATGGATATCAAAAGACATAGAGAGAAGAACCAATAGCCATCAATTTCTTGATGAGACATGACAACATAAAAGACTGATATTTGATGGGCTTTCAAGAACAAGAAGAGTTTGTGGGTGTCGAACACATGTTTGACTCATACTCACTCAAAAGTAGGCAGATCTGTGTGGTCTACACAAAGGACATTTCACCAAAGATATACCCATTTCAATCACTTGTATGGAAATATAAGTTGGCTCATCATGAAGGAGACATTAGAAATTTTGTTTTTGATCTTGGAGGGAGATAAGGATGTTTAATTAATGTAGTTAGGTAGTTTCCCATCCCCGCATTATTTTTGTTTTCCATTGTTGTTTTCCCACTTTCCTTTTAAATAAGTGTTTTAAACATAGAGTTGGCAACTTAGAAAGTTTTTTTAATTCTTCAAAAAAATTCCACATTAAATGCTTTCCAAATCTTTCAAAATCTCTAAGGTACCTTGCACCGTAACTTGTATAGCGTGTCCACCTCGTTGTTTCTCAAAGATTGGCTAGGATCTACTAACGGTCATCCAAATTTAATGCTATTAGAGACTTGATAGGTCAATAAATATCTCTTATCAAGATTTAAAGTTTACAATTTCTCAAGCATTCCTACACTTGCAAAAATATCCTACTCTTTGCGATTTGTTAGTGCCTAGTAAAATTTGCTTCAACAAGAGTGTTTTTATCTTGCACAAGGTTCATACCAGGTATTACATAAAAGATATAGAGATTGTGGGAGCATCATCTTCACAACAAGGAATTGGGACACCTAGATCTCTTGATAGGTTACTTGCTAGTAAATCATATGTTGCAGCTCCTGTGCAACCGTTGGGAACCTATCTGAGAACCAAAATATTGGGAGTTGGTCAAGCCAGTGACCCATCAAAAGTAAAGGATTAAACAAATGGAATCATGGACCCAATCTTGAAAAAAACCAATAGCAAGAGTCTTAGAGAAGGGGAACACCAAAGGTGTCTTTAAAGAGCCAGAGCAAGGCATTATGAGACATTCAAAATGAGGATATGGACCTCACAACTGGCTTAGTTCATTGTCCCACCTATGTATCCATGCCCTGATTTGATTGAATTATGCACAGATTTGCTCCATGCACCATCTTACAGCATTCAATAGGGTCCCTTCATGGTGCAGATCACCCCACAAGCTGTCAGGGACATGCTAGCCCTACATTACGACAATACTACTACATTCCCCATTATTGATAGGATGTAGAGAATGTAGGCAAACATCAACACTTAGACAAGGTTTTTAAGGTCTGAGTTACAAATGGCTGATAATGATACTACGGTACCCATGCTCCCTGCACCAAGAACTCAATTCATGCCAGCTAGCCAAGATGCACTATCAATGATGGATCTCATCTTTGGCATGAAGGATGACATGGTGGTGTATGCAGAGCAAATGGCCATCCTTTTTAGGTTGAAGATAATCAACAAGACGCAGGAGTATCAACTTGACTTCTTGGAACACATTGCATTTTCAATAGTGGAACAACTGACACAATTTAGATCAAAAGGGGCATTTAGGTATTCCTCTTATTTATTCCATTTCATACCGTATCAAAACCCCAACCTTTTCACCTAACATATGAATCTAGACCTGTATGACCCAGGATTTGACCCCCAAAGGACCATCCTTGTGTCTGTATGGACACACATTTTATCAGGAACTAGTGACCTGTATGATTTTTTGGAATTATTCATCACCCCCATTTTTTGTTTCCTTAGCCTTGAACCTATCATAAACAGGTTATTTCCAAGTGTTTTGAACCTCCTGGTTAGTTGTCCAATCCTGTGTGACTTCTATTTTAGGTCCCACCACATGATCATAAGGGTTCATGGGTTTTGTGGGGAACCAGTGTTATTACCAGGGACTTTAAATCTTAGGTTGGCATTCCTAAAAGTCACCAGGAAAGTATCAGTAGTCGATAATGAGTATGGCTCTAGGAAGAAGAAGAAAAAAATGTACAATCTCTCGTGGATGGTAGGCAGCATAGGCCTAGAAGCCAGAGATGTTAAGACTGTGTTGCTAAGAAAGTTGGCCTTCCTAGGTTTCCTCCTAGTCAAAGACAAATGGGTTTATGACCCAAGTGATTTCATAGATTCCTGGGTAAGGACCAATAATATTAGGGCCAGGATTGCACATGAAGGCCACCTTTTTTGGGATACCAAAAAAAACCTTGCAGAAGATGCTCCTGGTCTCTATGTTAAATTGACAGATTTTCCCCAGCCACAGAATAGGCCATGGGAAACCTTCTATGATAAGTAGAGGGATTATGATCCCAAAGTTAGGATGACTTTTAGTTTGAGAAGGATGTTGAAAAACAAAGGTTAGGATATAGGCAAGAAATTTCTCAAACCACCCATACTTTCAAAAGCATAAATTCAGATGAAATATGGGAGGAACTTTGGGATGAGTGTCATCCCTCCCCTACATCTAACCCAAAAACAAGCCAATTATCGACACTCAATACAGGGCAAAAAGTTAGTGCAGGACCAAGCCAACAACCACAGGCCTCAGAGCAAGCTGCAGCTATAGCCACTACATCAGCCTGGCCTTAGCTACTTAGCACCGTGGAACAATAAAGGAGTGTAGTGCCTCACCACCAAAAGCTTCCCCGTCATAAAAAGTGATTGAAGTCCCTGGTTCTCCACATGCACTACCGGCAATAGGAGATGTGGAAGGGAAGTAGATGTAGCTAGAATTAGAGACACCCAGGAAGAGAAAGAGTGTGCAGTTCCATTTTGATTCAGAGGAGGAAGAGGAGCCTTCATAGCACTAAGTGCAGAGCACTATAATTCCCCCTTAGGTAAGTATTACTCCTCCTCCTCCCTCTCAGTTTGTTCCTTTCCTTATCGACATGATGTCTCCACCTAGCCAAATGACACTTCTTATAACCTCTACCATCCCCATTTTTCAATTCACCCCATCCTTGATGCCTCAAGCCCTAACATTACCTCATTTCTTCCCTTGTATTCCTAGAAAGATGCCCCTCCAGCTCACCCATAGCCAACCACTACCTATTCAATATGGCATGCCACAGGGATATCCTTTTTTGGGAGGACATATTGCATCCCCTTCCACCTTCTAGATGTAGGCTGATGCTGTTAGGAAGGAAAGAGAAACTTGGTTGGAGAAAAAGAGAACTAAAGATAAAAAATCATCAACTGTCCCACACCTATGGTCACAATTTGACCCTATTCAGAAGCAGTTGATGGTGACCCATTTGTCACCCAACATTGTCAAGCCGAGCGAGCAAATGCAGTCAAAGGATTATATAATGAATGCAGTGGCTATTGATATGTCCCTATTCAGGCCCCAGGACAGAGTTGAGCTATTGATAGAATCCACTTCTGCAGTCACAAAATATTATTTGAAAACATCAAGAAGACTACAAAAGATGGAGGCCGATTTGGCCAAAGAAAAGAAAAACTATAGCAGTTTGGCCAAAGAAATCATTAATAAGGATAATGAAATATCAAGTCTAAATAAACAATTGTAAGATACTATTTCCCTTTAGACTCACTAGGCAGTCTAAGCCCAAAATGATTCATTAAAAGCAGAGCTAATGCATGCAAAAGATGCAATAATAGCCCTTAGGTGGGAGAATGCAGCATTATAGGGAAGAATCGAAGGACATCAGCTTCAAGTTACCCAATCACAGCAGAAGTTGCTAGATGAACAAAATAGGGCTGTGGCTTTTCAAGCCGAGTTCTAAGCAGAGCAATAGAAAGCAATGTAACTGACGCTAAAACTAGCTAATATGCCACAAGGTGTCAGAGTGATAAAACTGGTATATGAGCTCTATGAGTCAACATGAAAAATAATCTCCTTAGAGATTATTTAGCTCAGGCCATCTCTCACCTTCCTACTCAATGCACAGTAATTGTGTGAGAAGGTGGAAGATTCAGTGGAGAACACTCTAGCTACAGTCTCTAATAGAGTCACAGACTCCCAAACCTTGTTGTATAAGCTCTACAATGCAATGAATGTGACATTGGCAGCCACGAGAATCACTGATAGAATGGTCACCGTGAAATGGGTCAATGAGGTGCTAAGTTGCAATGCCACAGCCAACAGTTGTAAAGAGCTCCTCAAAGTCATGAAAAGGCATCAGCTAGATGAGACAGCATATTGAAGATCTAGTGCAACTAGGCCTTCCTTCTCTATTTTTGGATGCCAACACGGTGATGATGGTTGATCAAATTGAACCATTGCTGCTGGCCAAATAGAGGGATCAAATAGTTTTCTAGGACCTGTGGGATGATTCCTCAATCTCAGAAGTCAAAGCTATTTTGGTTCCTATTTCCCAGCTAGAATTCAAATTGAAAGCTATAGTCCATATTCTATAAACTTTTTGACATAAGGATATCATTAAACTTGATGTAGATTTTGTTGAATTGCAGAACAAGCAAGGGTTATCTGACTACGAATGGTCCATCTACCAAACAACACTTCTAAAGCTGTAAATTTTTGAAATTTTGACAGAGTGGGAGTTGTGTTTCTTTTTGAGCAGGCTCAAAAGTCCTGGGGGTCACTAGTAACTGTAGACTAATTTTTACTCTACATTTCATTTAATTTTTAGTCGTGCACTACATTTTTGATTCCTGCATACCTTGGTCATAGCGACAGAGTTTTGGAGCAGAACGTGGGTTTCTTTTTCATCTAAGTGTCAAAGTGCACTAGAGGCTACCAAGTGGTTTAATCTAAGCACGGGTTCTCTTCCCCCCTTTTTTGTTTCTTTTGATTCATTTTTTCCTAAGTTTTGAATTTGAGTGGAAGCCACCAAGTGTCACTTTCTGAAACACAGAGCCGGCCAGTTGGCATCGTTCGAGACAATTTTCACAACTTTCAAGAGAGCCACAAATCATGCCACGTATCCAATAGCAACTAAGAGGAAGTCACCACATGTTGGCATCTGCATCTCGTATTGGCACCTATGTTTCATCCATTTTTTAGCAAAAGGTTTTCAATGAGCTAAGTAGTAGGAAGAAGAAGAAAGTGCCAGGTGGCAGTTGCGGGAGGTCTTGAATTACTTTTTAGAAGAAAGTGAAAGCCACCACATGTCAGAATCCAAAAGACAGTTGGTTCAATGCCTTGATTTAATGTTTTTGGTTTAATCCTTAGATAACATGTAAATGGCATGTAGTGTTGAACTGTTGAACCGTTGAACCATTGAACCATTTTGGTTCATCGAGCAGTTCAAGGGAGTGTCCCAAAAAACTAAAGGGGTCAAGTACCTTTTTGGAAGGTAGAGAAGTGTCACTTCATTTTTTTTAAGTGTTGAAGGGTAGCGGAGGTCACCGAGTGTCATTCTTCGAGCCCCTTCCTACTCCATTCCCAAGAGAATCAGAAGATGCCACATGCCTTTAGCTAAAGAAGCGAAAGATGCCATGTATCTTCTAAAGAATAGTGGAGGCCACCATGTGTCAACTTATGAGAGCCCATCTTCAAGCTTCATTGCCAAATAAAGATTGTGGTGGGTCCTAGGTGTTACTTCAAAGGTTTGTGGAAGCACCAAGTGTCAACACGTGAAGACTGCCATGTGCATCCATTCCCCTTTTAAAAGTTACTTGAGTAAAGAACGCAGTGAGTTTTAAAACTACTAAGTATCGAAGAAGCAGATTGTGATAGGTGTTGGAGGTGGAGCATTCTTGAGCAGGATATAGAGAAAGTGGAAAATGCCATGTGTCTTCGATAAATCAGGCAGAAAGCACCAAGTGTCATTCTCTGGTGCCTTTTAAGCAAGAAGGGGAATTTTTGGAAATCAACTAAGTGTCCTTCCCCATTTCAATAGAATAGAGTGTTTTATGTATCTATTACAATAAAGCAAGATGGAGGGAAACTCAGCGATAGTTATTTCTGGTAGATGGAACAGTTGACTGGGTAGATTTGTGGAGCCTGCAAACATTAAAAGGGCCATCTATTTGTCCCCTATAAGTGGAGGTAGAATAGATAGCCAGGCGGCTAAGCAGGTGATGGAATGAATAATTTTAGGTGTAGAAGGGGGTACCAGTCATGAATCACCATCCCACAGTCAGGGCAGTTCTTGATAAGACCAGGATGCATCCAAGGCATTGAAAGCACTATTTGTTTGTCCCCTGTGAGTTAAAGATAGAGTAGAATTGCATGGGAAAGGGGATGATGGAAGGAGACATCTGAGGCTATAAAATAAGGAGGAGATACTTGAGAGGAGAAGGGGACTATTCTATAGTTTAGATTTTCTAGAGTTTGTGACCAAGTAATATCATTTGCTTTTGTCTCATTTTCTTGAGTTGTAAAGTTGATATAATTGTTCATGTTTTTGTGCCTTTTATGTGGCTGAATGAATTAAGAAGATTGAATTCTATGCCTTTGTTGATATTATCTATGTCATTTACAAAAGTAGTCTGGACTATAGATTTTCTAGAGTTGTGATTAGGAATGTCATTTGCTTTTGTCTCATTTTCTTGAGTCAGAAGGTTTACATAAATGTACATGTTTATGTGCCTCTTATGTGATTGGAAGAATCTTATAAGAAGACAGAACCGTATGCCTTTATTGACATTTTTGTATCCTAGCAAAAGAAGTCTCTATTGTGAGCCTCTATTTCTATTGTCTTAATCTTTTACATTGATCATGTAGTTGTTTTCTCTTAAATGTAATTGAATTCTACATATAGTCTCACTATGCTCAGGTTAAGATTAAGATTACACTCAGGTGCATCACCATAGTTAGGTTTCATTTCTTGCATTTGTGTTTTTGATTAATTTTCTATTCCTTTTCCCCCAACACTTGATACAAAAGAAGAGACCAGCTTTTCTAAAATCTAGAGGTTGTTTCAAGCCACAATATCCCACAGCTTGAAACTTCCCATTGTTGATTGATTAGAATCAAGTGCAATTTTAAGCATTAACAGTATGAATCCTTTCTAACCTTGGTTCATATATGAACCATTCAAATATATCTGGTTCATATATTAGATTATATTCACTAAATATATTGATGTCTTTCAAAGGTGGTGTGATGGCTACTTTATCTTTATTCACTCTTGAGGGAATTGCAATCTTAACTTTCCTCTTGGGAGGATCAATAACCATCAAGTCCAATAGCTTTTATTTTTCTGTACCCTGATTAGATTATTAAACATTGTCATCTACATCTAAGTCTCATTTATATGCCATGGATAAATCTCTGATTGTATCCTCCACAGATTCCTAATGATTTAAAGTAATCATATGAACATCATATTAAGGTAACTCTTGTTCATAAGATTCAGGGGCTGAGGAGCTTGAATCAATTTCTCTTGATCTATTTTCTTTGGTCTTATGCTCTATTTGGATATCTATTGGTATAAGCCTAGTAGGACCAACATCTACCAAATTATATTACCTTGTACAAGTTGCCATCTATCCCCCATCTTTTGATCTCTTTATAATATAGACTCAGACTTTATATTATTATCTTTTATTATTCTAACAACTTCACATTAGGAAGCTACCCTAGTGTATACAAAGTCAAATTAACTAGGTTCATGCTCATAGGGCACAACCAACATACCTTTGATTCTCAAGTTCTCCTCTACTTTATCATAAGGATCCCATTGTCTATGGTCATCTACTTGTAAATTTAAAGAGATTCTATTCTTTGAAGAACTTCAATGTGATCCCATTGTTTGAAAATGGTTTTGTCAATTGTCATAGAAAATTATGTAGAAGTCCCTTTCTCTTAGTTTTACAGATTACATCTATTCCATTGAACAATTGGTATGAAATTTATTAATTTTCCAACTTATCAAGCACACGAACTAGCATTTTGAGATGGGTAGTTTAGGTTCCTTCAATTCTAGTGATAGTATAATTATGATATAGCCATGTGTCTCCCATTATATCAATGGATTTATTGATTAGAGAACTTATCCTCATCATAGGGATACCATCAATGGCTTGGATCAAGGTAATGTAAACACAATCACAAATAAACTAGATATGGTCTTTATACTTATAAATGTGTAGTTTTGAATAGTATTGAGACATAATTTTAGTACCATTAGGAGACCATTCTCTTTGGTTAGGTATTTTGGTGGTGGAACATAGGGCATATAGTAGATATGACATCATGTACAATTCATTTCTCTTCTTTGTCTTAATCTCATAGATCTGCATACTCAAGGAAATGTTAATTATTTCACATAAAGAGTGGACTACCATTTCCTCAATGATGAAATAGATAACAGGTACCCATATTGGTTGAAGATGTGGTGTATGTACAAATCTATACAACCTTTTTAACATGGTAATGAGTATTCTAACCCTAGGTCTAAATTGGCTCACAAGGATTTTATTTGTAAGATCAATAATGACCCTATTACTAGTATCTAACCATTTTTATAAGATATCCATCATAGAATGTTTTTAGGCCTATGTATTAATGAAAGCTAGGTCTATTTGGGGCCTAGTCAACTTATAGTAAGACTCAAAAGCAATAAGGGATATATACGTGATTTTCCTTAAACTAAGTTCATGAAACAACATACCCTTGTCAATTTTAGTATCTTTGAAAATAGGACTTAGGACATTGATATAGTGTACTACCTTTGGTTTAGTAATAGTATAATTGAGTCTAGTCATCTGAATTACCACTATGTCATATAGATTCTTTTCACTGGTAGAAATGTTTCTTCTTCTTTGGTCAAAATCCCCTAGTTCTCAATTTTCTAGAACAAGTTTGAACAATTATTATCTCTAGTGTTTAATGAGGAAGATATGAATTCTATATCCTTAAAAACTCAACCTCATATATTTGATGATAGGTATAATTCAATTGATTTCTTCGAAGTATCTTCATATGTTACCATTGCTATGATCATGATCAAATTGTGCACTTCAGAATGAAAATTCAAATCTTGTGGCTATTTGGTTGAACTCTTTGAATAATTTTGATCACCAAACTCTATATTTTGGCTCAAATTAGTGAGTGTAAGAATAATTTATGGATTTTCATATGTTCTAGGGATTTTTAGAGATTTATATAGATCTTTATTGGTGGAAATCAAATTTGAAACATGTGCTTTGTTGACTTAGATCATCTTTAGATATCAAATTTATACATTTGCATGCTTAGGTCTAAAAAATATTTAGATCTAATGGGTTTGATTATGTGTCACCTCTTCACCATGTTGCTTATTTAATTTCAAAACTTGACCATTATTTCTTTAGACATGTTTCATCTTCTTTTTCCTCCTAGATATTTGATTAAATTCACTATGTCGATCTCCTTAGGAGTCTCCGAACCTTGACTTTCACTGTGGCCATCTAGCTTTGATCTGGGCTTTAAAGATTTTACCACTTGGAATCTCTTTGTGTTTTTTGTGTGCCTTACTATCAGTCGCTATCTGATTAATGCTTTGATGCCACATGGTAGCCTTTCATGCAATCTAGGTTCATTGACTCCTTGAATCACTTTGTACCATCAATCTCCATCTATAGGATTAAATGTGAGTTATTGATCCTTGATCTATATGATTGAATGTGTGGCATTGATTTGTTGAACATACGGTCAAATGTGGGCCATTGATCTATTGCCTATATACTTGATTAAACATGGACTATTGATCTTTATCTAATTCACCATGAGGATGACACTTTTCACCTTTACATTAAATCTCAATATCTTTTGACATGTTGACTCCATGCTCACCATTAGATCTTCATTTTCATGATTGAATATGCTCCATCAATCTTCAATCTTGAAATTTTGACCCTAGCCTTCAACATGGATCATCTATTGGGATTTGTACATAGAAACATTCACCGTCAATCTTTGATTTGGGAAACTTTGACTTGTTGACTTAGGGATATTATCTATGTAACATTGATCTTCGATCCAATATTTCAAGATTTTGCCACTTAGTAGCCACATGTTTAATTCATATCTACAAACAATAAAATCAATGAATAAGTGCTCATGATATATAAAGACTTAGGTTAATTTTAGCTATGGTTATAATGAATTAATAAACTCAATCAAAACTTATGTTAAAATTAAGCCAAGACTAAATGTAATAAAATGACCCATCAAAAATATGAACCTATTTTAATAAAAACTTAGGCTCAAGTCATTTAGACTAAAGTTTTAAACATTATTTAAACTTAGATTTAGTTAATCAATTAAGGACTAAAGGTTATACTAATTATTTTAATGGGACCATGCTATTAACTGAATAAGGGTCAAACATTGAAGTTTAAATCCATGAACATTTGTTCATTCTAATGGACATCCATGGATCTTGTAGGATGAAACACATGAGTCAACTGTTAGCAACATTAAATAAAATAAAATAAATCTTATGTGCTAACATGACAATGAAATGTAAATTAAAACATGATGTTCAATAATGCATTTTGATCAAGTTGAATACATAATTTCTAGCACAATTTGCAAAATTTGAACAAGGGTCTTCATTTTCAGAAATGGGGGTATGTTGACCTCAACATGGTGAAGAAGACATTTAGTCTAGTCCTTATATATCTCTACCTAATTCACCCATATCTCATGTTCAAATTTATTGATTATCAAATTATAGTTTAAATGATAATATGACTTCATATAAACATAAACAAACTTATACTTATGTTCATATTTTACAAAATGTACATTCACATGATAAGAATGTATGTTATAGTCTATGAACATGTGATACTTATTTGAAAACTAACAAAATAAAATATACCAATTAATTTCATTCAAACCACCTTACTATAGTATAACCCAATTCTCATCCTAACCTCCACAAGGGTGCCATCTCATTTCCCTCTCACCAGGTCCAATCTATCACCCCTCTAAAGGTCCCTGATATAGTGTACCAATGGCTAAAATTAACAAAAAGATTTAATAATTAACTGAATTCCTTAATTATTTTAATATACCTTTATAATAAGTAATCTCCTTGATGCATGTTGTGGGTGATTTATAAAAAAATATATGCCAAATCACATTGGAAAGTAAAGCATACCACTCTTGGGTTGATTTCAATGCCATCCATGGCAATCCTATCCCACGTAGAATATTCACTACAAAATTATCAAAGTAGTTTCATATACCAATATTACCAAAGTTAAATGGACATGGATACCCATACATGCACCTTAAATCTTATGGAAAAGCTATGACACATGCCACTTGGAGTTTTATTCTACTACAATTATTTCCATATACTCTATAGGGTTAGGCATTAAATCAGTTTCATCATTCACTCCCTAGTGGTTGACTACATACATGAGTTAGAAGAAGTCTTTCTCATATAGTACATATTGAATAAGGTACCTCAAGTCACATATGATATGTTACCTTCACTACGCTAGGGTAAGTCAAAAATAGTGAGTAATTACATTTTATGCTTCAAATCATGCATGAAATAGTTGATCTATCAGTTGATAGATTTAGAGATACAATACATCATTGATAGAGGTCTCAACTTCCCTATTAATGAGAAATTAATATATGAGACACCCAAATCATTTAAGCATATTTTTAACATAGATATGGAATTGGAGAAGAAGTTAGGAGTAGTTGAGACATATCCCAAGGTAGATTTGGATTTAGATCTCCCATAGCCATAGTCATCCATAATGGTACAACCACCTAATCTATTTATGAGTAAGGAAAATGTGTAATAGAAAAAAACAATCAAGATAATAAATATAGGACAATATCCACTTCACACAACATCTCCTATAATGGATAAAACACAAAGCACCTATATTAGGTTTGTACAATTTTCAAATAGAGATATGCCTCATGATATATTATTTACATTACTAAATATAAGAATGATCACCCTTCCTCCTTGGAATCATCTAGCACATCATTTTTAGAGAATAAAAAACAAACCATATTTCAAATATTAAAGAATCATTGGACATTGGGATAATAACTATTATTCACTCATAGATCATATTAACCAATGTGTTGAGAGAGGCATTATAACATTCACACATGGAACATCGAGATCTCCTTTTCCACACTCTCCTAGGTGACACTCTTATATGAGTGAGTTATCCTAGGATGTTCCTTTTAAGGAAACATTGGTTACTCATCATATGAGCCTTTTGGTTTCTAGGACACCTACTTATGTGACATATCATGCACCACATATTTAAAAAAGATGGAAGATAGTTAACAAAGATCAACCTACTTATAGTAACATGGTAAAAAAGTGAAAACCAACCTAACCACTAGATTTAGCTTGACCACTAATTTAGATATTTATAAATAATCATAAATATCAAATCATACTTCTAGTTTGACCATTTATCAATATATTTTGAAAAAACTTTGAGATCAAAGCATAGTTTTAGTATAAAAACTGATTAAGCTATTTTCTATAGAGTCTACACATCTAACTGCAAGTAGTTCACTATGAATAATATCAGATCTAGAGTATACTTCTATGCCTACACATCATGATCAATATGGTAACTTGTTTTCCATTTCATCTAGATTCAGATAGTGCATGTTGTAGTTACATGATCCATACTCAGATATACTACAACACTTCTATAATAGTTAATAATTAATATCTAACATTACTAATCAAAAATACATAACTACCCAACATCCATAAACTTATGATCAATTAGTTACAACCTAGCCAAACACACACACACACACACACACACACACACACACACACACACACACACACACACACACACACACACACACATCAAAACATAATAAATAAATACAACCAAAACACTTACTAAAGTAAACAATGTCAAGAACCAAGATGATAGATAACACAATACCCCTATAACATAAGTCTATATATGTGTGATTTGAAACAATTTTTAATATAAAAATACATAACTACTCAATAATCATAGTTTTCTCATCAAGACCACCCTTCTCACTCTCACTATCACATACATCAACAATATAATTAGATGCCCTTGTGTACCCACTATATATCGATCGAGACCTATGTTTCCTCTCTATATACCATAGTACTACCACATCATCCATCAACTTCACATTATCTCACTATAGAAAAATGTACTTATCTATGATCCTACTACCTACCCAACCTAAAACATTAGGTGGGTTCATAGCTCACCTCTACATATTAGCATGTGCCTCATCTTTATTAGTAGATACTCATCTATATGCCATAGTGGCAATAGAATATCAATCAAATAGATATGTATGAAAACCTACAACTCATGTGTCCCTCTCTCGTATCCCATAATCGATGACATCATTAGGGATATGTCATGTCATCTCTCAATTATTGATGGTCTCTTAGTACTCTTTTTACCTTGGACTTACACATACCAACATAATACACTAGATATTTCATCGATAAGTCAAACACTAATCAAAATAGAACATATAAGTACACAGTGACAATGTACCCTTAGATTCCCTAATGGGATATTAATCTAATATATTTTGTATGATAGCCCCATATCCTAGAAATAATGGTGGCTATCTATGACACCTACACCATACTATGTAAGCATCAGTCACTCCTACTTTACCTACATCAGGTATATCTAGCACTAGATCTCACTCCATCACTAGAATTAGAACCAAATCAATATTTTTGGGTCTCTACCTACTACTTAGCCTCATTTACACTTTATAACTCTTTGACCAAACCAAAGGTGTAGGAGGTATAACCTAGATAACATGAAACTATTGTCTCACCCACTCATACTAGAATATCTCAAATATATTGATCCAATTCTCATGTAACCAGTAGCTCACTAGAACCCATGTCAATTAAAAACCATCCTTATGCAACCTTTGAGATCCTCTGTAGGATCTCCAAATAATGTCTCTAGTTATCAATCTATTCAACACCTATCGATAGTGCATCATATTCCTTGGGTACACATGATCCATACCAGTCTATATCTCTATAAAAAAATTTGGATGCACCCAAGCCATACATAAAAAAACCTCTAGTATAGTCACTATAATATGCTCATAATCCCAATAATGTAATAAAGTTGAAGATCCAATACCACTCACACACAAGTTCTAATTAAAATAGTACAAATTAATATACAAGTGGGATAACATAATGTGACCCCATGAATATATAGTCTTGTGCTCCTCCATATCTTGCATTATACAATGCATCTTATATAAGATAGATACCCCACTCCTATCCACAATAAAAAAATAATCAAGTAGTACCATTAATAACTTATATAACCATGGAACATTAGTTGTAATAATCAAAGACAATAACACATCACTATAACTCCTTAGATGATGGGTCCTTATGAGCATAGTTGTAAAGTACCTAATGCCCTATTTTATATCTCTATCTCTAGTAGCCTCCTATAACACTTCCTATCAACTAGCAATGGGTAATCTCAATATCTTATAAATGTCCTCCAATTTCACATTGATATCCTTAGTGGGAAACTAAAATATATAAGTATAAACATTCCACCTCTTTCACAAGACCATCATCATAGTAAAGTCCTATGGAATTAGAAAAGGTGCTACCACATGGCCCAAACCAGCTCTATCAATCATTACCCTCTCATCATCTGTTAGTAGAAATCCATGTAAACACTCCATCATCTATCCACTTTAAGAGTCTTTCATACATGTATATGAATATAAAACATAAAAAAATATAGCATTAACATATTTTAATGATAAATAAACATGCAATATCAGTCATCAAACACAAAATATAAGCACTACTATAAAATTGGATTTAGTGGTCACTAGTGTTACACCTAGGGCAGTAGCATTGTACCTAGGATGATAACATTGCAGCCTAAGACACTAGCATCATACTAGGGACACTAATGTGACTCTTCTAAATATGGACCTAAACTACCAAATGTTTACTAAAAATGATGAAATAGGCAATAAATGTGTCAAAAATAGGGAAATGATATGCTCCTTATCATGTTAACCTCTTCCTTAAATTAGATAAGCACCTCCACCTCATCATAGTGAGTCACATTCCCTCTTCATTTCATTAGCATGTTCTAAGCTCATAGAAATAACTTCTCTCAATTTAATTAATTAAAATGATTCTCAAACTAATCAACCATCCTATTAAATCCATGTTTATAAAATTCCACCTACCTAAGGTTGACCTTGCATGTAAATTTCACCAACTAATACAAGATTCTTCCAAACATGATATCTTAGGAATCATCTCTCTAATTTTTATCTATTTCTTGTGAATGGGAATTGATAATGATATCCCTCACATCATTATAATTACACTACTATTCAAATGAAGCTAACTACATAAACTGACAAAAGCAATGCTTCCTTAAGAAACTCACTATAGAACACAAGCCTATGTTAGCCCTAGTTTCCAAAAAAATTGTATTAAAAACACATAAAATAGTCAATACTATGCTCATATTAGAACTGATAACTATCACTAACATGCTTAACAAAATCACTTTTAGTTTGACACCCTTACCATAGTCTCAGATCTCTCATGAAAAGTGGGACATCCATACACTATTCAAACCAATTTAGACACCCATATATACAATGATTTAAATACCCATATATATAGTGATTCAGATACCCATATATATAGTGATTCAGATGCCTAGATATATAATGATACAGATACCTAGATACACATAGTAGTTCAAACACATATATTGACTCAAATTGGTTCAAGTTGACTTAGATATTCAAATACATATATTTAGTCAAATTTTTAGACATAAAGGTTGACTCATATTAGTAGGTTTTCATGATCTTTCTATTTATTGGTTCACATTCTCAGTGTAATCACCTAAAAATGACACTTGAGTTTTAAGAGTGTTACTTGAGACCACATATCCCTAGATTATCCTTGGACCTATATTAGGGCCTATTTTCACACTTATCCAATATTTGTGTGGGTTGCATGCATCCCTAGTCACCCCTAAAGTATTTTGAGACCCTCATTCTTGCATCCTATCCCTTCATGCATTAGGTTCTTTCACTTAGACATTATCACCATAATAGGGATAATAGTACCACATGGTGCAGGTGTCCCAATTTTTTTGCTAATATCCTTTCCCTCCTTTTTTCAGAAATGAATATATTTTTCAATCTTAGACCTCCTCAGGTAAGCCTAGACCTATTTTATCACATGTACAAGCACAAAAATAGTTTATATAATTGACTTTTATGCCTCTAATCATTAGATAGAAACTAGATGAGAATTATACATACAAACTTAGAATACATTGTGTACAATTAAGGTTATCAATCCTCATTTTTCCCTACTTCTACATATAACCATATACGACATTTCTATGCTTAGATTAGTCAAATTTATAGTCTCAAACACATTCAAAGATTTCAAGTCAACAATCATATTAGCTTCACTTTCACTTTCACTAGAACTTAGGTGGGAAGAACTACATCAATCTTGATCCCTCTTTGGATTATTGGTATGTAGGTAACTCTCATCACAATGGGGTGTTGAGGATGTCTAGCCTAACCCACTAACAAACACATTTTACTTCTTGTATCAACTAGATGTTTTAGTAACATGGAATATTAGGGTTTGATCATAAAATTAGTTAAAATAGGTCATTTATAAGGTTTCATAACTCATGCATGTAGGAATAAGCTTGACAAACCTAAACATAGGTGCACTTAAAAAGATCAAAATAATCTTGCATAGACAATACTACCACCAAAATAGGGACACTAGTCCCACATGGTGCTAATATACAATTAGGGTGCTACTATCCATTAGATATTTTGACACTTGGTTCCTATTTTCAATACTTATAACAGCCTCTACTTTAGTTTTTAGCGTCCATATCATCCATCTTAGTCATCTTCTATCTAGGTTCTCATTTACATTATTTATTGATATTTTTAAAAAGGTCAAATTTAATTAATTCTGTAACTGATCAATAGATATATTTATTACATATTTCTAACCTTATTTACTATACTCAACCCTTTAACAACATAGTATTTACATTTCTCTAAGTCTTAAAAGGTTAAAACATTTGGGGAAACTAACATACTTTGAATACTACTCAAACCCTAACCCTAGATAACCGTAGGGTTTATGTTTCTATCCTTCTAAGACCTACACTCAGATTTCAAATCCTTGTATTGGCTAATTTATATTTCATATAATCATGATAATAATGACATATGAAGTTTATCACTTTTTAATGCATTATTTTATAGCTTCTCTTGTATGATTGTTTCCTTTCATTTGGAATGCATTCAAAAATGATAAACACATATGTACATGACACTTTACATTAGTTCAAATATATTTCATATTTAATATAATTTTATCTTTATCTTATGTATAATTCCATTAATAATCAAACCCTTACACATATAGAATATTTAACACATAATCTAAAAACTATGTTTTAAGTTTCAATGTCATGTCTTATGCACATGAAAAAATATCCTTATCCTCCTCATCTCCATGAGGGTGATAAATACTTTCCATTTAATCATGTCCATGATATCACTCCTCCATGAGATGATGAAACCTATATTATTTTTACTAATACCCATACTTAGTGTATCCATAACTCTCCCCTAAAGGGTGTGTGCCTATATGTTCAATCAGAAGCAACAAGGGTTTACATTTTAAATACTCTAAAGGATAAAATTATCAGTATGAGTAAGTTAATATCATAATTATAGATTTAAAATTATTTATTAAGTGAACATGTCACATTATTGTCAAATCACATTACATGTACATAGCCTTCCGAATATGCTAGTGTACACCATGCATATACATCTACACCTAACAAAGCTATACCTCAAACTCTTTCATATACAAATCATAAAGAACAACACCTTGCATCTATTATAAGTGATTAAAAAATATTTAAAAGGTCTAATAAGAGTTTAATTTAGATATTAAGGTAAATGATTAAATCTAAGTTGATCAACCTACCTCCTCTACACCTAGTAAGGAGATCTAGATATTACTATGTATATCATAGAATGCATGGGCACTAAAATGATTCATGTTTATCATTGAAAAGGAAAATATAATAGATAATGGATATAGATGAATCAAATAGTGACACATCATCTAAATAACATAAAAAGGAACATATATAAATTTGAAAAGGGTTAAATTTAGAAACATTACCAAAATGGTTAACAAAGCGTAACTCATAACAATAAAAGGTTCACAAAGTACAATTATAGAAATAAATAATACAACCAACATAGGTAAAGAAATTAAAATATGAAAATATACCTCTCCAAAATGAATCTCAACTTTCAAAGTAATATGGTTTTGGTAAAAAATATCTACAATAGTTTTACTATCATGGTCAATGTTTGGGCAAGTAGGCCCAAGGCATCACTATTCTGATTCTAGCAATTTATAATGTTGGTCAAAAAAGTATGGTATTTATTAAACATCCTCAGTAAAATCATTCATAGATATAATTTATCAGGGAAAAAAGTCCATATACACAATAAATGTTACATAAAGATAACAAACTTAAGTTTCAAAGTCAAAATCATGCTAAGCCAACAATAATTCTAAAAAAAAGCTCTCTAGCCAAAGAGCCTCCATAGCACCATACACCTACAATAAGCATAGTTTCAATGAGAAAAATATAAATCAACATTCTAAATAATAATTCATAAAGGTTAACTCTATAGTATGAGGCAATTCCCTATGCTCATCTAGATACAATAGAAGTCAACACTAACATTCTAGGTTATTATGAGTATTATGATTTTGACGATGAATAATACTTAGATTCATACTATAACATCATTCAACTAAAACATATAAATCACACTACATGAGAAATTATCATTCATATTTTTAACACATGCCACATTGATAGTGAGACTCACATGAGACTCATCAGCTAGTATTGTTCCTCCCTTCTTGTACATACATTCCTTATTTTTTTATTCCTTATATATAGTTTCATTTTCATGTTACTCATACATAGTTTATATCCATAAAATAAAAATATATATAATTTATAATAAGAAAAAAAATTCAAATGTTTAATCATAAAATACAAAATTTTAAATTATATGTATTTAAATATTTACATCTCTTATATTTTCCACACACTACACATGCTAGTTATCTTAGTATAGTCATTTTTATTATACATGCATGCTTCAATTGTTCTTATTGATTGTTTTTAGATATATTATAGGACTCATATCCACTATAACAATCCAAATTTTATATTATTTATCCATTGGGGCATATATATAGATATACATGTTCTTTATTTGACACATTCACCCATTTAGAGCACCCTATACATAGTTTCAATTACCAGGTTACATATTTCTATACTTTATATCACAAATTCAGAATTGTTATATATTGATATTGATCATTCTACACTTACTCAAATTTATTTACATCTACCACTACTTTAGGTTTAGTATATTTACATCTTGGCTCTTCAATAGATTTGTATTACATGTTCATGCATACTTTCATTTCTAGATTTCCTAATTTGGAATTTATTATGTATCTATGCTTCTTATATTTGAGGTTAATTTAATATTCATTGATATGTGTATCTACACCACTTAATTTCAAGGCATGTATTCTTTGTACATGTGCCCATTTGTGTATGCATATTTTTGAACATGTCCTTCTATGTGGTTCTAGGACAACTTCCTTATTTTTTCATATATTGGAATTTAAACATGTCCTTATATGTCTTTTTTTCTCAAATTTAGTGTCATGTGACCATGTCCCATGTATTATGGCCCTTTGGCCTACTTCACATGGCTCATGTGTGTTGTATGTATGCTATCTTGTATGCATCATGGCCATTAAACTTGTCTCTTGATTGTTACACACTCCAGTTATGGATGGCATGAGATACCTCATGCATCTCATATTCCTACTTGGGTGACATGATGAACATTATGCCCCATCCTTTTAGGTATCTATTCAATTATTACTCAAACTTTTTTTTGCATACATTTTTATTTCTATCTTGATAGCCTTATGAATGCTAGACATAACATACATCACACATTACAAACTTATGCTCAAATTATCTTACATTTTAATGTTGTGTATGCACATTATATTTGATTATTATGTAAATATCATATATTCTCTAGGTAACACACATTTTACATAGTTTTTTATTCTAAGAATAGTTATTACACAAGTTTAACAACTCCCCTCAAAATAAAGGGCATTCACAAGGGTTTGCCATAGAGATCAGGATATCAGAATACACTCACAACACAATTTCACCACATAAGCTCAGATTATAGTGTTTAGACTCATGTAAACATAGTGAGAAGTAATGACATAGAGATCAGTTATAGTTTCATAAAAATCATCATAGTAAGATATAAATGCCCAAATTGGGACATTAGCACCACATAGAGATACTATCCAAGATATGGTGCTACTATCTAGTATCCTCAATTTCAAAAAATTCTAGATTGGCCAAGAAAGTATAGTAGGTATAGTCTGAGTTTGCATAGGTTTAGTTACATATTTACTAGTTTAGCTTAGATTCATAAC
The DNA here is from genome assembly GCA_037957365.1 of Torreya grandis. Classification (NCBI taxonomy): domain Eukaryota; kingdom Viridiplantae; phylum Streptophyta; class Pinopsida; order Cupressales; family Taxaceae; genus Torreya; species Torreya grandis. The sequence continues at coordinate 404,065 of JARHVA010007131.1, forward strand.
AGTTGGTTTATATTGGGGGCATCATGTATGGCATGACTATTCCCATTTTTAGTTCAGATACTTAAATAAAAATTATTATAGCTTAGTCTAGAATCCATATGCTTAGATATAATATTTGGGGGCATGTATGCAACACATTATTTTCATATGCTCACTTACACACCAGTTCATTATATGGAATGATATACTCCATGCCATTATCTACATTATATACATCAAACACCATGTTCCCATTTGCACACTAGATTCATGGCTTACCCCATCTACATTGGTTAGAATTCATGAATGGTTCAGAGCCACCTAATATACCTAAGTGGATGCATAGCTGACAATCTAGTTAGACATTTCTAGTTACATCTGATTGTTTCAGTTTTAGATTCATCTACTACACATGAGTAGGCAATTATGGAGTCATAGTATACTTAAGTTCTTGATTCACCTACATGAGAGGGTTGGACACACCATCATTCTAATCCAATTCATTCATAGGTCTTGATCTACTAAGCAGGGGTTGATAATGTTGGATTTAAAATTAGATTGAGTTCTTGAGACACCCACACATGAATATTAAACAATCCATGATCTTAGTCCAACCTATTCACTAATTTATCATTATATACATGCACACACACACACACACACACACACACACACACACACACACATACACACACACACACACACACACACACACACACACACACACACACACACACACACACACACACACACACACACACACACACACACACACACACACACACACACACACATGTTATCACTAGGTTTATGCATTGGTCCATTTACCCAATGACGTGTATTCATTCATTTCCTCTCTCTTATACCTTTACTCAATTTTAATTCTTTACTTAGTTTTATCTTTGATTTTGATATATCTTAAATAATTACTAATCTATGCATGTTTCACTTGCAAGACACATAATGGAGCATTCTTCCCATACTTAGATATGGATTCATAGGATCACCTCTTAGGTAATTCTAGATACACTTATTTTTCCCTTATCCTAGTCATTTTATTTTTTTACATTTTTAGAATAAAAGGGGGGGGGGAATTTAATCACTTAAAAATGACACTTGAGTGCTAAGAGTGTTAATTGAGACCACTTATCTCTAGCTTAGCCCTAGACCTATATTAGGGCCTATTTTCACATGTATCCAACCTTTGTGTAGGCCACAATCATCTATAGTCATCCATAAATTAATCCCAAACCCTCATTATTACATCATGGCCCTTCATGCCTTAGGTTCTACCACCTAGCCACTAGCACCATAATAGGGACAATAACACCACATGGCGCTAGTGTTGTAAATTTGGCACTACTACAATTTCCCTCAATTTTTCATAAATGAATATGTTTTCAAACTTTAAACCTCCTAAGGTCAACCTAGACCTCTTTTATCACCCACATAAGCACAAAAATAGTATTTATACATGACTTTTATCCTTCTAACCACTTGATGGAAATTAGATGCAAATTACACATACAAACTTAGAATAAGTTATGCATAATTAAGGTTAACAATCCCTATGTTTACCTACTTATACATAAAACCATACATATCATTCCTAAAATTAGATTAATTAGATGTTCGATCTCAATCAATTTCAAATCACTCAGGTCAACAATCATACTAGCTTCACTTGCACTTGTACCCACACATAGGTGGGGAGAAATACATTAGTCTTGATCCCTCTTCAAAGTATTGGCATGTAAATATCATCATAGTGAGGTGTTGAGGATGTCCATCCTAACCCACTAACAAACACATCTTAATTATTGTATCAAATAGATGCCCTAACAACATGGACTATTAGGGTTTGATCATAAAATCAATCAAAAGAGGTCATCTACAAGGTTTTGGAACTTGTGCATGTAGTAATAGGATTGAAATACCTAGACACAGGTGTACCCAAAATCTTAGAATAGTTTTGCATAGAAGACACTGCCACCAAACTAAAAACACTAGAACCACATGGAACTACTATCTAGGAGGGTTTTGACAAATGGAAAATTGTTACGACACATAAACCAACCTCTACCTCAGTTTTTAGCCTCCAAATCATCTTTCTCAATTATTTTCTAGATAATTTCTTGTTCACATTTTTTATTTATATCTTTAGTAAGGTCAAATTTGATCAATTCTATAATAGACCATTGGTTGTATTTATTGCATATTTCTACACTAATTTATTATAATAATCCTTGTAACAACATATGATTTATATTTCACCAAGTCCTAAAAGGTTAACACACTCATATTTTGCATAATATTTTGACATAGTTCTAGACTCAAATTATGAATATCGGGGCATGTACATGGTACATCATCCCTATACAAATATAATTTTATACATAGGACACATGGTTATATTAATCAAATATTAGGTTTGAGGGCATAATGTATAGCATGTGTCCTTGATATCATAGGATTTGACCAGGTTATACATATGGAATGACACATTATACCATTATATATGCATAGATTATCAAATTACACCTACATTTTCACAAGGATGCCCCTATGATTTCACCTAGTTGGGTCATATATATAAATACAATAGTTGATCCATAATATGTAACCAGATCTAGGTTATGAAGGTTGAGTTATAGTCTCAACCTTTGAATATATATATATTTTTAGACTCAATTCACATACCAAAGTAGGGGCAAGTAGGGCTTGTTTTTTCACACTTTTTGATACCTTTAATGACTCAGTTCACTATAAGGGTGGAGACAAAACAAGGTTTTGTTCCTCATAATTTAGTTCATCATCTTAATTTAGTATAGGGGCATCTCTTATGGATTTCCTATTCCTAGATAGCATTCTAACTCCTATTCACTTCTATAGCCAAGAAGAGGGCCATGCCTAGAGCACATCTAGCCTCCAAATAGATTGATAACATAGGTAATTACATGTACATGTTTTATTTTTACTTTTAATCTGTCACTTACATTTAATTTCATTACTATAATAAAAAGGGGCAAATATACACAATCTAATTTGGTCAAGTAACCACAAGTACTATGTATTTCGTTGATCTTTCATGGGAAGGTCTTAGTAATGGATATGAGTCTTGTTTTAATGGTCATTTTGGGTCCTTTTATCTTTTTTATGACTTGTTTTCCCTCTTTATTGCACCCCCATTGGTCCTATGTTATCCCATCTTAGTCACATTCCTTGTTCATTTCACCTCTATTGGTCCTATGTTATCCCATCCTAGTCATAGGCCCCTCTAGCCTATTTTATATAATATTCACTCAATTTTGTGTTCATAAGACACTAGCATGGTCTTAGAAACTAGTGTGGTGCACTAGTGTCCAAGTTCAGTGCTAGGGTCTAATGGTCACTTTTTTACCATGTTTTGGGTCATAACCCTTCCTTGATCCTTCTCTTATAATTTTATATTTTTGAGTCTTGTTAGCTAATGAAAAAGGGTATTACATTCAAATCAAATTTCCTTCTATATAAAAAGACTCGCTAGGCATATTCAATCTAGCACATGATATTTCTTCACATAATTACATAAATTTAGGTAATAATATAGCTCAATGTACTACATGTTACTCAGTAATCACACCTATATTTTCATGATTGATCAAATAAGGGCCTAAGGGAAAGTATTTCTAGCATACCATGCATGTTGATTAGGCCTGTTCCCTAAGGGATAACTACATGTGTTTTGAGACCCAAATCATTAGGCTTAATATAGGAAGTATTCAAGATAATGGGGTTTTTTTAATGCATGATCATAACATCATACAACCCAATTTTTTCTTCCCTTTACATTTGATTTTATTATTATTTTATGTGCAGATGTTCATTAAGTTTGAAAAAGAATCAGTAAAATAGTGACATAGATAGATGATCAAAAGCTCAAAACTCACATGTCCTTGAAACCCTCCCACAACATCCCTAGAAGTCTTAGGTAGATTTTCCATAGATGAACACTAGTATTGTACATTGGATACTAGTGTGGTGTACTACTATCCTCCTTATTTCAATATTATCTAAAGGGTTTTTCAACCCCAATTCTAGAATGAAGGATTCCTAACTAATATCCAAACCTGTTCTAACCTCCAAGACATCTGACAACACCTGTGTCATTCTAAATAATTCAATTTTCTAATTGTTCTTACATTTTAGGTAAATTAGTTTGATATATCTATTTTTAATAGTTATTTGAATTTACCCACTGTACATAGCCCCTTTAACAACCTAAGATTTACATGACTATGTCCTAAATAGTCAAAACAATAATCTATGAGAAGAGATTTTATTTCATGTAGAGAGCATTTAGAAATATACTTATTTTATAGATAAGCCTCTTTTCCATAGCTCTTCTTCACTACTTCATGAGATGCAAAGTATGTGTCTTAATTTATTTATTTATTATTATTATTATTATTATTATTATTATTATTATTATTATTATTATTATTATTATTATTATTATTATTATTATTATTATTATTATTATTATTTGTTATTTTATTTTTGTGAGATATAAATAATAGATCATTTTTTCCTTTGATTACCTCTTTCTACGAATGCAGTTTTACATTTTTTAAAGTAAAAAGAATAAGTGAAATTAACACAAAGTGGTCATTTGATGTGTGCAGGTCATCAATGTTACCTATGCTACCCAAATCACACCAATTTACATCAATTTCAAAGGGAATGGTTTGCAATCTTTAATTTTTGCAAACCTAGGAATCCTAGAAATGCCAAGAATCAATCCATAAGGCACAAAAACCTAAAAAATGATTATATGTTTACCAAAAATGGACATCAATTGAAAAATTTATGTTCTAAAATCCCTAGGTTTAATATTTAGACCCTGAAACTGCCTAAGTACTAACCAAAATGGATTTTAAAAAACCATTTTCCATATCGTAAGGCATGTAACTATGAGAACAAATCTATCAAATGCAAAGTGACACTAATTTATTATATTTATTAAAATAAATTTAAAGTATAAGGAAAAAAATGTAACAATATAAATGTAACATTTAGAGTAGTAAATATAAGTTTTTGTCCAAATTTGCCTTCCTGTATAACTCCATAATCTTTTATGTATAACTCCACAATCTTTTATGCGAAAAATAACTGGAACGTGATCACAATATTAATAATGCAATCATATTATTAATAATATTGATAATTTGACTACATTACATATTAACCAAGGTTCACTCCATTTATAGGTTCACTAATTTAATGTGCAGAATAATAGTAATGCAACCATATTAAACATTAATGTGATTGTATTATCTATTAATACGATTGTAATATCTATTAATGTGATTGCATTATAAATTTACATAATCATATTATAAATTAAATTGGTCATGTTATACATTAACACGATCACATTATGGATCAATAATTTCCAAGACATAATTTAAATAATGTGATAACATTATATCAATAATATGATTGTGTTACATAAAATGTCCACAGAATTGGACCCCAATTTTGTGCACTTACCCATTGAGAGGATATAAAAATCACATTGTTCAAGTATTCCTTGAAATTTTTTATGTATTGATGGATTTTAAATAATATTTGATTTACTCTAGATTTGAATTTATGTATCAACTAATATGTTCTAGAATTACTAGTTGTTAATCTAGTAGTGTTGTAAGTATGATTATTGAAAATTGTTGCACTTAAAAACTTAAAATTAAAATAAATATACGTTTTAGTTCTTATTCATGAATACTTGAAATAAAAATAAGATATAAAAATTTCTAAATTTCTTTTTGAATAATGACTATTGCAACACACTTGTGCACAATCTTTTATTAACAAGAAAGGTTAAAAATATCTAATTACAAGTAACTTACATTAGAAGTTAATTTTAAATTAAGACATTAGTAAAAAAATACATTAAATAAAAATATAATCTAAAAATTATACTCTAAGATAGATAAAATTTGATTAAATTAAATAAATTTGATTCAATGATAAGATATGATTATCATGCAATATGATTTTCTTAGTAACGAAGCAAACCATTCACACTAGACAAGTTAGGCAACCAAAATACCTATAAAGTAGGAAACTAATTTAAAATATATTTAATATATTTAACTCATCTATTAAAATTTCACCTTACCTCATGGGGATGAATAGATAAGTATTTTAATTCAATTAAGTACACATTTAGTGAACTAAACTCTAACTGACACTTCTAAGTATTTCTTAGGAAGTTCTTCAAAAGTGTTTAAAATTAACCAAACAATTAATATATGACATAAATAAATTAAATAGCCAACATAGAATAATAAAATAAAAAATAAACTAATTATAACATTAAAAATCAAGTTCCTCCATTGGCATAAAACTCCACATTTTCACCTTTAATGGAAATAGTATATACACCAATCATCTTCTTAAGTTTTTGATGAATCATATTCAACACTTCCTTGGTGAAAATTCCCAAAAAAAAAAGATCAATAATCACATATTGAATTAAAAAATTATATCATTGACTAAAAATTTTAAAAAATTATGTATGAGTTTAATATGTTTGGTTCTAGTATGGAAAACTAGATTCTTGGAAATTTGTATTGCCCCATTGTTACATAGAAAAATGTGTGTTGGCTTAAGTTGAGCCTCTATGAAATCAAATAGGAGTATTCTAATACAAAATCCTTTTGTTCAAGATTATTTAATGGTTGTATATTCAACTTCAATAGAGAAGAATGTAATTGTAGTTTGTTTCTTTGAAGGCCATGAAACTAAACAACTTTCCAATGTAAAGCAATACCCTCAAGTTGACCACCTGTCATAAAGTTATCCTCCAAAATATAAATATTTGTATCCAATTATAAATAATTAGGTTTATTTTCTTAAATTAATACAATTATTATAAGCATCTTTTATATCTCTAAAAATTATTGTCACTATTTGTAAATGTTTTAGCGACAGTTTGCCCATAAATCTAGAAACTAGTGAAACCCCATAACTAATATTGAATATTCTCATAGAGAGATGAATAAAACCTCCCACCATATTTATAATGTATTTTCATCATATGAAGGAATTCCATGCTCTCTCATTAGTTTTCTTCCACTTACAATTGAAGTGTCCATGAGATTAAAATCTTGAGGATTGTACTTCTTTAACATGTCTTGGGAATATTTGGCCTAAAAAAATGAATACTTCCCCTTTATTTTGATATAATTACATGCCAATAAATTAATTAATAACTCTATTTTAGTTTTTTTTTTGTTGCTTTTTCAATATGATCTAATTAGCTACTAAAAATAAAGTAAAAGTAAGGTTTTTAAGAATACCTGGAGATGAAGGTTGGTTATACACCATTGATCAAGATTTATGGGAACTCCTATATTTCTGGGTAGGAATGACCTATAAATCACACTAACTCACAAAAAAATGGATTAATAGAAAGATGAGTGGGTTGCCTGGTAAGAAACTAGTCCCAAGAAGTGATACACTTCCTTAGATGGATGTTAGCCCATGTTTAACATTCAAGTTTATAAATAAACATGAAATTAAAAAGATATATATGGATAAGTTATAAATAGAACATGCCAAAGATATATAATCTATATTAAGATTAATATGATCAAAGTAATTATCCTAAAATTTAGTAGCAATATCAACATCTTCTTGAATTATAGCCAATGGTTCATTAATGCTTTCCTAATTAGATGTGAAAACCATAGTATAAAGACCAAATTCAAATGCAATGTCACTTTGATCAATGAAAAATGGTTGTTGAACAATGGAAAGATCAAATATAATAACAATATCATGTGTTAATCTAGGTAGAGATATCTACATGTAAAAGATAGGTTTTTAGAAAATAGAATGTAGGTTTTGATAGGTTTTTAAGACTAGAAATGTTATGAAAATAGATTACAAGAATGTTTTAAAAGTTTATTAGGGATCGATGAAAATCTTACAGGATTGACATTGATTTAGATGGATCAACATTGATTCTATATAAAATTATAAACTTTAAAAATAGACTATAATAATGACTTATATTATTGATAAAATAATTAAAACTGAATGTAAAATAGTGATAGACAGATGTAGAAGACTATAATTTTAAAATGTAAATAATTTGAAGTGAAATACTAACCTTTATGGCTAATAATAATATTGACAAGATGAGTTAAAGAACCTTTAAAATCCTTTGATAATCTCTCAAGTAGAGGTTCCACAAGATATCAAGATGTTGACAATGTTTGTATGTAGGTTGTAATATAATTTTGATAGAATTTTGAATTCCAAAAGCATAGTCACCATTTTTTCTAGCCATGGAGGTTTATTGTGTATATATAGATTGATGTTAATATGAGATACTTAGCTCAATCATGGATGATTAATGTCGATTAGCCTAATTTGGTCAAAAGTTGGCTTGGGTTGTTTTGAACCACATGCCAAACTAAGTGAATGTAACACTAAGTTTTTTGTATTGGTTTTTAATGAGGGTAAGTTGTTAGAAGGGTTGCTGGGAGGTTTAATAAGTTTTTTTTTAGGATTTTATGGTTACAAATGGTAAAAATGGGGTTAGTTACTATTTAACTATAGTAATTAAGTTTAATTAACCTATGTGGTGAAGGTAAATGGGTGGGGTGAATGTAATTATTTAAAATAATTATGAATGAGGTGAATTATGTTAGAAATAACATGATAATATGACAATGTACCAGGTTAATACACAAGGGTATATAAAACTAGAATCTACATTTACCCCTTTTTATGGAGTGGTATGCAATAGTAGGCCAAGAGATAAAAACTATAAGGTATCTAATACCCCAAGTTTATTATGAGAAGGTACCCCCCTTAAATTAGATGTTAAGAAGTGAGACAAAATAGATGATGGGTTTGAAAAGATGAAAGGTAAAAATACAATGGGGTGAGTGGGAATAGACAAATGGGTGATAGCAAAAGATAATCAAAAGTGTAGATGATGTAAGGAAGCTCCAAAATTGCACTTACCAAAATAAAAAGTAATGAAGGTAGTAATGCCTCAAATACCAAATCAAGTAACAAAATTCCATAGCTAAAATAGGTGGGTGTAAGTAAACAATAGGAAGAGAACAAATGATAGGAATGGTAGACCGTATAATCTAGTGTGTGCATGGTGTATATGTTACCTATAGATGAATGTTCTTGAGATAAAATATGCCCTAAAATATTACAATGGGAAGATGACAAAAAATGGGTATGCCTTTAAAGATATTGGGGAACTAATAAGGGGTCAAAATCCTCAAATCTAAAAGGTAATATGACATAAAAGTGGGATAGATAAAGCAAAGGCAACAAGATGGGGCTGAGGAGCTAAATTAGGAGCATGTGAAATGGTCCATAAGTGCAAAAAATTTAATAATCCAAGATAATTGACATCAATCTACAAGGGATCAATGCCAATTTTGAGGATCGACATAGATTGGGGTAATTGATGTCAATCTCTAGAAAGGCTATATATAGGCATCTAACATGATATAAGGCTCATTTAGCTATCGATGTGATCAAGAATTTGAGAGAAAATTTTGGTGTGTGTCAACATTACAAGTGGACATGAGAGATAATAGAGGTGAGTAGGAGCAAATGATGATGATGATGATGACTATAGTATGAGGTAAGCATTATGTATTTTTGGCTCAATTTAGTAATTTATTTATTTTTTTGATTTGTTTTTTTAGCATAAGAAATTGGGTTCGTTAGGAAATTTAGTGGGGGGAAGAGATGTAGATTTTTCGTTATGTTTTTTTTGTATTTTAGGATTGTACGACCTAAGGGAATTTTTTTTGGGTTGAGGGAATCGATGTCAATCTATAAGGATCTATATAATTTAAATGGATAAACATGAGCCATGAGGATTACTATCAATTAGGGTCAAATCGGCATTGATCCTAAGAGGATCGATAGAAATCAACAAACTTAGGCTTTTGATTAATGAAAAAGATGTTTTTGATAGGCATAAGAGCTGCTAACAATGATAGATAGGGTTCCTCTATTGTTGGGGTGGTTTTGAGAGTATCTGAGTGATGAGGACTGAGCTCATCTAGAGGTGGTTGGATTTGGAAGGATTTACCATTATCATCATTTTCATTAGGCTATCAATATGATAGTGGTGTTTATAGAGTGGTGGGATTATCCACCAACACTTTTTGGTTACCGATTGGTGAGATGATGATCACTATAGAGGACATCCACCATATTCTTTGAGTATGAATTCTAGGTGCTCCTATATATATTATGGATGAGGTTGAGTGAGTGATTGTGCTAGAATGATTATATTATGAGGATGAATTGGACATCATATTATTTATTGGGGGGTTCTCCTTTCATCCGTTATATGACTAGGATCCTATGGAGAGACTAGTGTTGATGATAATGATGCTAACACTAACTTGCTATGTACTACCTAATTTTAGTGGAGGATGTCTACCATAGAGTTTTAATATTGTTATAGCATACATGGTGGATTATTGGATAGTTTTTGCTTGGGTTCCCACACTATTAGGGAAGATATATAGGGATTTTTGAGGTTGGCATACTAGACATTGATTAGGGCTTGACATTAGATTTATATTACATTGTTGGGTATATGAGCACATCCATGTGATTTTACCCATAGGGAGCCTATGGACCATATTTGGAGAGATGGTATACAATGTAGGCTTCATTTGATGGAAGGAAGACATAATCATTACACATGAAGATAGGGTAGTACGGGATCTAGCATACTATAGATAGGTCTTTAATGGCTTACAGATATGAGATGTTATCTAGAGGCCTTATGTAGACTTCCCAGCATATCCTAGTTTAGCAGTAGAAATAGGTGATGTTCCCTAAGAGATATGGGTACATGGATGATGGCCAGAGCACCTTGAGCTATTTTATTTTCACAGGATCTATCGAGAGT
>JARHVA010007131.1:417500-482500 GCA_037957365.1 Torreya grandis
CCAAAGATAATAATGCAAGGTTTGACATAGTAAGATACCTTAGGATAGTTTCCATTAATTCAAGACATGAAATGATTGTGTTATCTTGAGAAATTAATGGTTTTTAAGAAATAAAGGAAATAATGATCTGGGTTTTCTCCCATTATAGGTGAAACTTATCCATGAGAGAATGTGATGTATATACCTAGGGTATATATATTCAAAGTTGAGGTTATGGTGACTACCAAATAACCACATAACTCTCATATCATTATTTGGTATTTTAAAATAAAGGGATATGATAGTATTTGAGATAAATTAACCAAAATGAGCTAAGATCTATTAACTATAGAAAGGGCATAGATGCAATGCATTAAGAGGTTCTCATTTTGGTTTACCATTAAGAAAATCCAAATGATATGCTCTAGATCCATATTTATGGGTTGTGTTATATGGTCCAAGCCAATTAGGATCAAATTTACTCCTTTTACTTCATTCCACATTAGTGACATGTTAATTTTATTTAATTACAAGGTCTCCAGTATTAAATTCTCATTATCTTATATGTTGATTATATGCTCATTTTAGTCATTTTTGATTTATATGAAGGTGATCAAGGGCTGCTACATGATGCTCATCTAAGAGTTCAAGCTAGGATAAATGTTTCTAATGAAAATCTTTGTAAAAAATGATGTCTTTAAGAGAGACATGAAGAGAGGGAATTTGGACTTCCAAAGGAATAACAAATTTTATACCATAGACTAAGGAAAAAGGAGTACCACTTGCAGGGATGTGAAGATGCCAATCTTTCCCAGCTTCATTGACAAATTTGGCTTTGTTAGGATTCTAATTTTGAGAGTAGGTGGCTACATGGACAAAATTGATGTGTAATAATAGAGGATCTAAAGAAGCTACTAACTCTTTATCACTTATAGGACTAGAAAAATTATGGGTAGGTGGAATGGATAAAATAGTGACATTTTGCTTACGAGTGTTATCATTTAGATCATCATCCTAGACTAACTATTGGATTACAGCCTTGAGGGCTTTACAGTTTTATGTATCATGTCTAGGTACTGTATGATTTGCACATATTTCTTGATTTCTATACTAGGCAGGTCTTTGGGAGTGAAGATTAATGGACCATAGAAGTGGTAGTGTAATGAGAGATGTATCTAATAATTGTTTTAAGATTACAACATAAGATCCTTTCAAAGGGTCATGTTATGGTTTTATAGTAGGCTGTATAATCTTTGTTGGCTAAGTATTGATTGTTTGGTTTAGATGTTTAGCTTTTATAGTAGGGATAACCTTAGGTACCTTTTCTTCAATTGAGGTTTTAGCAAAATATGGTGGATATCAAGATGGATGTGTGGCTAATAATGGGGGGAGATCTTACATTTTCCCACATGTTTGAATAGAATAACCTATGATAGGGAAATAAGATGGATGGGGACCTAAAATAGATGATGGAGATGATACAAAAGGGATAGACTCTTTGTTATTTTGTGTGTTGAGAAAAGAGTGGGTATTTAGACTAAGGTTTTTATCTTTTGATGTTTGAAAAAGATCAATTTTAACTTGAGGATGAGGTAAGGCTTTCTTTGGTGGAATACTAAGACAATTGTCCTAGCTATTGATGATAGGAGCTTTACCCTTTCCCTTAGTATTTTTGAGGTAAGGATGTGTTATGATAGATGATGGTTTCAAAGGGTCTTGGTTTTGGGCAAAATGATAGGATCCTATTATATTGTGATTTAGGTGCATACCAGAAGAGGTTTTCCAAGGATCAAAGGGGTGGAATGTTCAGCTCTAAAAGTATCAAGATATTTATTTGTGACTTCCCACGGAGTAGTTTCATTTTCCACTTTAAGAGATTTAATGTGAGAAGATGAAGGGAATGGTTCATGTGAAAGAACCCATATAATGAGATTAGGGAGATGTATAGAGGTTTTGGGAGTTGTTTTGAGAGTTTCAAATTGACTTATATCAAAATCATCTCCCATAAGGAGATCTAAGATTAAATATTTCTCTAGAAATTCTTTAGGTAATAACTGATCATAGATTGTATCAATCATATGTGTAGCCAAATTTTGTGTTTCTCCAAGTTTATCTTGGATTGTGTTTGATGTGGATAGATGGTTTGGAAATGGTTATCTAAAAATATTTAAATATTGATTAGGAGGAGTATTTAGATTATCCAAATGGAGGTCCCCCTTGTCAATGAGGTATTGTACCAATTGTTTAAAAGATTGGCATCATTCTATGTTATGTCTTATTACCCTATGATAAGCACAAAACTCATCCTCTTTATACCAAGTGGATTTAGGATGCGTATCATTGACTGGTTTAATTAGATAGAGCTCAATAAAATTTTCTTATAGGATTTTATCCAATACAAAATTTTAAGGTTCTCCTAAAGGGGTATTTTTTCTACGGGGAAATGAGTAAGGACCCTAGGTGGTTGTGTTTGTGAAGTGGATGGTTCTGATTGATTGGGTGTTGGAGGGGTAGAAGTTTTTAAAATAGTATCATTTTCTACCCCTTTTGGTTTAGGATTATTTTTATTTCTTTTTGATGGGTTAGGTTTGAATTTTTTATTTCATAACTTAACTTTTCCCTCTTTAATGCCATAAATTTTGAGTTTTTGTGCCATGGTAAAAGCTTCATAAAAAGTATTAAAAGTTTTAACTTGTAACATGGATGAGATATGTTTTGCATAATATCATGAAAAAAATTTAATTATTTTAGGTTGTGGCATGGAAAAGGTTAACTAGTTGATGAGGCTATGCCAACAAGCCATAAAGTTTGATATGGATTCATCTTTAAATTGTCTAATGGAATATAAATATGTGATAGTCACTTTTGAGAAATGTTGATCAAGAAGTGTTCTAAGAAAATTTGGGCCAATTTCCCAAAGGAAAAGAGTGAATGTTGAGGAATGGAGTTATACCAATCTAATGTCACCCTTACTAGTGACATGGGAAATGTCCTAAGTAATAACACATCGTCATATGATATAAGATAACATACATGTCAAAACGCTCTAAGATGATACTTGGGATCTTCTTTGTTCTAAAACTTAGTAAACTTAGGAAGTTCCCATTATGGGGGATATGTTTAGATAGGAATAGATGGGTGGATAGGCTCATTACAAATTTGCTCATACATGAGCATATTGTTGTGTCTGGAGGTGGAGACTTCCAAATTATCCATATATTCATAAGGATGTTTATGATATCTAATTGGGTGTTATTTTGAGGTATTTTACCTAAGATACCTTGCTGAGGAATTTGGTAATTTGGCAAGGGAACAGATAGGGGTTGTGAAGAAGAGTATCCAACTGCAGTGGACATAATGGGTTGGGATGCCGATACATATTATGGGATTTGTAGTATAATATTATATTGTTTAGAATATTCAAATTAAGTGGTTATCGATGGTTGTGATAAATCCATGTACTGGGTAGCCAAGAAGACATACTATTAGGGAGGTTGTGTTAAAGGGATTTGTTATGTGTGATGGATTTGTTGCATGTGTGTTAAAGACTAAGAACTATATGCTAGAGTCATTTTAATGGGTTGGAGACTTGTGAGAATTGATACTACTAACATTTGAGAAGGAATAGTGAATATAGGCTAATTGGTATAATTATTTTGAATCTAAGTAGTTGATGTTGGAGAGTGAAAGATACTACAGGTGGTTGGTTTTCTAAAGGTTGCATTACGTAGGTATTAGAACTAGATGGAAGAGATTCAATGGAAAATGTTCCCATGGCCATGGTAAATTCTTTAGCTTTCTCAGTTCCCTCAAAATGCATCCCATATTTATATCAAGAATCTTGGGCAAGGGGGGAAGGAGAAATATGTATTGCTCAACTATTAAGATAGTAATTAAGAGAAATGGGGTTATTATCCAATATTTTTGCAAAAGAAGGATCTCCTTAAGGATAAAAGTGTGGGAACGCAAGAATCTCAAAGGACTCAGGGGTAGAGGAAGGACTGGGTGTATATTCCATAAGAGAGTATGTAACACCTTCCTCAGATTCCTTCTTTGATTGTTGTCTAGTTAAAACCATAAGATAGAAAAGGAAAAAACAAAAATAAAACAACAATTTCTTTTTTTGAATTATCTCACTTTAAGGTTTGAATGAAAGATGCATAAACTAAAGTCATTCGATTTTTTTTTTAATCTTTTCTAACTTTAAGATGTGATAATAAATAAAGAAAAAGGAGAATGAGGGTCCTAAGAAGTGATAATCTAAGGATGGTTTTGGGTGTTTTGTTTTGGCACTCAAAGGAAATGTGTATTAGTACTAATATGTGGCTTGATACTTTGGGCTTGCTTCCCTCACATCACAATCCCATAGCTAGTGTAGGTGCTTAACCAATATATACCAATGGTCTAGAGATTATACTCAGCTAGAGAACTGAGTTAGTCCTCCCCTTGGTGGTGAAATGGAAAATGTTCCCATGGCCATGGTAAATTCTTTAGCTTTCTCAGTTCCCTCAAAATGCATCCCATATTTATATCAAGAATCTTGGGCAAGGGGGGAAGGAGAAATATTTATTGCTCAACTATTAAGATAGTAATTAAGAGAAATGGGGTTATTATCCAATATTTTAGCAAAAGAAGGATCTCCTTAAGGATAAAAGTGTGGGAATGCAAGATTCTCAAAGGACTCAGGGGTAGAGGAAGGACTGGGTGTATATTCCATAAGAGAGTATGTAACACCTTCCTCAGATTCCTTCTTTGATTGTTGTCTAGTTAAAACCATAAGATAGAAAAGGAAAAAATAAAAATAAAATAACAATTTCTTTTTTTTGAATTATCTCACTTTAAGGTTTGAATGAAAGATGCATAAACTAAAGTCATTCGAATTTTTTTTTAATCTTTTCTAACTTTAAGATGTGATAATAAATAAAGAAAAAGGAGAATGAGGGTCCTAAGAAGTGATAATCTAAGGATGGTTTTGGGTGTTTTGTTTTGGCACTCAAAGGAAATGTGTATTAGTACTAATATGTGGCTTGATACTTTGGGCTTACTTCCCTCACATCACAATCCCATAGCTAGTGTAGGTGCTTAACCAATATATACCAATGGTCTAGAGATTATACTCAGCTAGAGAACTGAGTTAGTCCTCCCCTTGGTGGTGAAATCCAAGTGGGATTATTGAGAAAAAGGTTACCACAAGGTGATAAAATCTTCATTGGTTTCCTTATGTCAGGTGTTTATATGTGTTATTTTATGTTAGTGATTTGGCTTGTGTGTGGATAAAGTGATAACTATGATAGATTTCTACGTAGATTATTCTATGTGAAAGAACCTAAGAAGGAAAGATGGATGCAATGTATTTTAACCTTAAAAATAAAAAATGAAAATTTAATGTTCTTTCAATGAATTCATAAAAAGAAAGGGAAAGAAAGCAAATTCAATAATTTTGACATTTTAAAACAAAAGATGAGATTGATGTCCCACAAAGTGTGCCATAATTTTTTATTTTTTTTTTGCTTTTTCAATATGATCTAATTAGCTACTAAAAACAAAGTAAATGCAATGTTTGTAAGATTACATGGAGATGAAGGTTGGTTGTGCACTGTTGATCAAGATTTATGAGAACTCTTCTTTGGCTAGGGAGAAATGACTTGTAAATCACACTAACTCACAAAAATGGATTAATAAAAAGATGAGTGAGCTGCTTGGTAAGAAGTCAAGCCCAAGAAGTGATACACTTCCTTAGATGGATGTTAGCCCATGTTTAACATTAAAGTTTATAAATAAACATGAAATTGCAAAGATATATATGGATAAGATATAAATAGACAATGCCAAAGATATGTAATTTGTAGCAAGATTAATATGATCAAAGTAATTGTCCCAGAATTTAGTAGTAATATCAACATCTTCTTGAATTACAACTAATTATTCATTAATGCTTTCCTGATTAGGTGTGAAAACCATAGTACAAAGACCTAATTCAAATGCAATGTCACTTTTATCAATGAAAAATGGTTGTTGAATAATGGGAAGATCAAATATACTAACAATATCATACGCTAATCTAGGTAGAGTCATCTACATGTAAAAGATAGATTTTTAGAAAATAGAATGCAAGGTTTGACAAGTTTTTAAGATTGAAAATATTATGAAAATAGATTGAAAGAAGGTTTTGAAAGTTTAGGAAGGATCGATGATGATCCTATAGGATCAACATTGATTCAGATGGATTGACATCATTTATGTATAAAATTCTAAACTTTAAAAATAGACTATAATAATGACTTATATTATTGATAACATAATTAAAACTATTACAAAAGTTTTTCAAAGTTGAGATTTCCCATACCTACAGAGAAGGCAACAGGGTCGCTGATGCTTGTGCCAACCTTGGGCAGCAATTTTCACGTTGGAGGGTGTGGCGACAAGGTGTTCATATTCCAATAAACATTAGGGAGATCATTCAAAAGGAGATGGCTTGTTAGGAATAAGGTGTATTAATGACAAAGATAGCTTTCAGAGGCAGTCCATGTAGAGAGGGCCATCGGGGATCTCAGAACTTGATAACCTTAGTACTGTCTTAGTAATCATTAATAATTCATTATATCATGAGTTTGAGGCATGCGGGTCTCATCATGAAAATTAGACCCCTGTTGATACCCCTGGCTCCTTTGTGAGCAAGAAGGGAAAGAAGAGAAAGGTTGATGAAGAGGAAGAAAATATTAAAGAGACTACAAAAGGGACCCACAGGAATCTAGGCAGAGCCACAGGGGGCCAAGGTGGCAAATCTCACAAGACTTCCAAAATTAATAAGGATTCCCCTCTAGAGTGTGAAGGTCAGGGTGGATTGCTAGTAAACTAGCCCCGAAGGCTAGACTGATTGATTATTCGAAAAGTGCTTTGGAAGAAGAAACCCAGGAGGAAGAGTCTGAGGAGCCAAAAATCCAAGAAATTTTGGAGGACACTGGAGGGAAGTAGGCTACTAGGGATTTTGAGGTTACTGAGGAACAGGGTGCTGACACTATGGGAACTACTGACAATAAGGGGAAAATATATGTCGAGGAAGTTGGTGAGGGCACTGAGAATGAGACTAATTGGAAAATTAAAATTAGGGCCCTGAAGGACTACATTCAGAAGATGGAGAAGGTCTTCGCCAAAGGGCTTCATAATACAATTCTGCTGAACATGTCTATGCTAAAAGTGGTGGGTAATACTAGGTATGCTGACAACATGGAAAATGAGAAAATGATCTTATCAAATCAATAGTTATGTAAGGGGAGACCTCTCTGACTCTGGTCTTCCCGTTGCTTGTGTTTTGTTTCTGTCTATTGTTCTTGACTATGTTGTCATCTCTTTGAAGGCATTTTTTGTTTGTTTGCCTTGTCTTTTTTGACTGTATAGGGTTCACCCCCTGGTTTTCCACCTTACTTTATCAAAAACATAATTAAAATTGAATGTAAAATAGTGATAGACAGACATAAAAGACTATAATTTTAAAATGTGAATGAATTGAAGTGCAGTACTAACCTTTATGGCTGATAATAAGCTTGACAAGATGAGTTAAATAACCTTCAAAATCCTTTGATAATCTCTTAATTATAGGTTCCACAAGATAGCAAGATGTTGACAACATTCATACACAGGTTGTAATGAGATTTTGATAGAGTTTTGAATTCTAAAAGCATAGTCACCATTTTTCCAATGATCGAGCTTTGTTGTGTATATATGGATCAATGTAGATCTAGGAGAATTAGCATCGATCATACATGATCAATATTGATTATCTCAATTTGGTCAAAATTTAGCTTAGGCTATTTTGAAATACATGCCAAACTAAGTGAATGTAACACTAAGTTATTTGCATAGGTTTTTGATGAGGGTAAGTTGTTGGAAGGGTTGTTGGGAGGTTGAATAAGTTTTTTTTAATTTATTTTAGGATTTTATGGTTAGAAAGAGTAAAAATGGGGTTAATTAATATTTAATTATAGTAATTAAGTTTAACTAACCTATGTGGTTAAGATAAATGGGTGGGGTGAATGTAATTATTTTAAATATTTATGAATGGGGTGCATTATGTTAGAAATAGCATGATAATGTGACGATGCACCAAGTTAAGACAAAAAGGTGTATAAAACTAGCATCCATAGACTCCAATATTATTCATCCTAAATTTTTATTTCATATTTTATTTAAATTTATTCAACATCTCCATCAAGCTAATTATAAATATCAACTCATTTACATAAAGACAAAATAATTAAACATTATAACCCAATTATTATATTTAAATAGTTTATTCATTTTGAATTATTAAAAATCCTTAATATAATAAAAATATATCAATTATTGATTACCAATCTCTTGGATTTTTTTTCACACCATATGGTTCCTTCTTCATCTTATATAACCAAAATTCTTTACCCTTTACCTCAAAACATTGTGGCTACCTTAGATATACTTCTTCTTCGATCAATATATTTATGAATGTACTTATGACATCCATTTGATGGATTTTAAATAATTTGTGATCATATAAAATAATAAATAATATTATAATATTTTTACATGTGATGGGTGCATAAGTTTCTCATAGTGAACCCCATAGGTTTATGAAAACCCTTTTGCATATAGTCTATATTTTAGTTTGTCAATTATACCACCACTCTTAACTTTGGTATTATAGACCGACTTGGTTACAATAAAATATTTATTATATTAAGGATTTATATTATACCATCTATCATTATTTTGAATTTAATACATCTCAATTTTCATAGCATCAACCCATTCTTTCTTTTGAATAGCTTTTGCATAAATTTTAAGTTCACTAGCCATAAATGACAACATTTATGCAAACATAGGTTTTCATCATAATCATCATAAAAATTTTACCTTCCTAATGTTTAATAAATTTTATCATCCTATCATAATTCCTTGGATATGAATTTAACAACCACTTGTGTTTGCTTGGAGTTCATGAATATGGATGAATAGTCTCTTGGGAAGAGCTAGTATTATTTCCTATTGAACGAGAAACATGCGTGGGAATTTTTAATCCCTAAAAATAAAATTTAAGAGGATTCCACCTTCGATTATTAAATATTTATATATATTATCAAAATGATCATACATATAATTTTCAAAAAATATACAATTCCTAAAAATATTATGGATTTACTAGTAAGATTATAAAACTTGTATGATTTGTTTTCATCACTATATGTTATGAAATTATGATCAATAATATTAAGATATAGATTTGTATAAAAATAAAAATCCTTTATTTCACCTTTAATTTTAATTTTGATGATTTTAATTCTTTTGATTCCTTTGATTTGGATAGACTTTCCATCTCCTAATAACAATTGGATTTTTAAAGAATCATCCAACTTGTCAAAACTATCTTTACAACTTATCATGTTATTTGGTAAACCTAGATAAATAAATTACAAATTATTTCCTTCATGTATTCCCACAATATAAGTGAGATAATAATATGAGTGATCTTTAACCTCATTTTCTTAGCTTGAAATGACTTCTTTTCACTATCTTGATTATTTCCTTCATGTATTCCCACAATATATGTGAGATAATAATCTGAGTGATCTTTAACCTCATTTTATTAGCTTGAAATGACTTATTTTCACTATCTTGATTAGCTTGATGCTCAGCTGCCAATATCATTTATTCTTATATAAAGTGTCCTATTTTTTTGTAATGATAAGTAATGTATTTATTGATTTTACATGTGAAGTTAGATTTAGATTTTCCCTTTTAATTTGAGTTTTTTGAACTCCCTTTATTTTTATTTTTATATTTATCTTTGGTATTTGAAAACATTACCTTGGTTTCGAGTGCATGTTCTTAATCTCCTACATATATTCTCATCTTATCCTTATGGGACAAGAGACAACCCACTAACTCATCAAATTTAATAGTATTCATTTCATTAAAATCCTTATGAGTGATTAAAATATTCAACCATATTTAAGTTAAATATCTCAAAATTCTCCTTACTATAAAATTATCTTGTATATTTTTTCCTTAACCCATCATTATTTGTACTAAGTCATTTATCCTTATTAAATATTCTCCAACTCCATTATCTGACATTATTAAATTTTCAAGATTTTTTTAAAGAGTCTATATTTTTATTTTTCTTACATTTATGGTTCTTTAATATGAAGTTCTAAGGTATTTCATGCCTCATGGGAGTTTTTTACAACCAAATTTTTTTTGATAGATGCTTGGGTCTATGACACTCCAAATATAGAAGAAACCTTGTGCATCCACCTTTTTCATCTTTTTTGTTCTTTTTGTCTCGATTCAAGGTATTCCAATATTGAGGTTGTGTACCCATGGATAAAAATTTTCCAAAATTATTTCCATACAATAATTCTCTAGAACTAATATTTATATTATTCAAAGCTTTCACATTTGAAAATTAGAATATTCATTGAAGCATAATTCACTAAAGCCATTGATTCTTATGATAATGGATTGAAATAATTTAAAACCTTTTTTGAATAAGTATTTTATCCTAAATGATTTTTTTGATGTATAGAGAGACTAAAAATAATCTTTGATTTAATCTGAGATTGAATATACATATCAACTAATTCATCCCAAAATTACTAGTTGCTAATCCGCTAGTGTTTTAAGTGTGATTGTTGATAAAAAATTACACTGAATAACTTTAAATTAGAATAAATATGATTTAAGGTTATAATTAATGAATACATAAAATTTAAATAATATTTATAAATATGTAAAATATATTATTTGAGAATATTTTTTGTGTTAAACTTGTGCACAATATTTTATTAACAAGAAAGGCTAAAACTAGCGGCATGACAAGTTAATGATAAATTTAGAACTTAATTACCAAATACATTAGCTAAAGATAGACTCTAAGATGACTAAAATTTGACTCAACTATTTTTTTAACTCGATGATCAATATAGAGCCATCATGCAAGATGCCTTTGTTAACAAGTAAGTAAACCATGCATTCTAGATAAGATAGGAACCCCAAATCCCTATAAAGTAGGAAATAAACTAAAAAAATATTAAATTGTATTAACTCAGCTCTTAAAAATAGGACGTACCTCTTGGGGATGAATATACAAGTATCTACGCTCAGTTAATTACACATTCAATGAACTAGACTATAACTGACATGTTTAGATATTTTTTAATTAGTTTATAAAAAGTGTTTAAAATTGACCAAATAATTAATATAATATATAACTAAATTAAATTACCCTAATAAAAAATAAATTAAATTGATTATAACATTAAAAATTAATTTCCCTCATTGGCATCATACTCAAAACAATTAAATAACCCTAATAAATGAATAAAACCAAAAACTAAATTAATTATAACATCAATAATTAAGTGCTACCATTGGAATCACACTCGACACACCAATTTTTAATGGTACCACTTAACTTTGGCATCAATTTTATTATTGGTTTTTGATGCCATTGCATCGTTAATTCCATAATATATACAATCTCTAATATATAAATACATAGGGGCAAACCAAATATCCTTCTAAATGCTATTATTCTTTAGAAAATTTGTAACCTATAATACAATGCATACATGTCCACAAAACTTATGTTAACTTTATGAACAAATAAATAGATAATCAAATATTAATATACATGCAAACACACTCATGTAATACCCTTACCACTTACTCTAAACCATCATAACTTATACCTATTATTTGTTTCATCATGCACCTTGCTTGCCCTATCAATTATCTTTACAATTGTGAGTTTAGTTTTAGCATGCAAACCTTTTCTCCTCTGACTCAGATTCAATTGTGTACATTGTCTAATACATGATCTTCACTTTCTTCATTATATTCACATAATCCTTGTTATCATTATGTCTAGGGTTTAAATCTCCTAAAATATCCTTTTCATCTAATAACATTAATGTTATAGCCATATCAAGTTCTATTCATTTATTTTCTATAACTCAACCCAAAATTTACGTCACCACCATTATTTTTATCTTAGTAGTTTCAACTCAATTGAAACTGCATTCCATTTCAATCAATGATTTCAATGGATCCCTCTGTCCTTTCAATAGATTACAAATATGCATTTATCTCCATGTTTGTGCATGCTTCCATCAAGTTTTGTCTTTGCCAGACATTATGATTCTCATCACAACTATTAAGAGCTCAACTATTATCTATATAGAAAAAAATACAAGCAATACTTTCCATAATAGCCACACATTCTCTTTTCTAATCTCACTCATTTAAGAGTTCAATTTCATGATTATACCAAGTCTATAATGCATGAGTTCACCTCGCCCAACTATCAGAATCAGTTATGCTCCTTTATCACTAATCTCACCATAATATACCTTTGATAATTTCTTCCCTTTCATTAGTTTTGAAACATGTGCTACTTATCCTATTATAATGCTTCTTCCATGCAAAATTGTGGGTCATATAGTCATATGACTACAAATCCAATAACACAAAATAGATAATAAAAGCTAGAAAAGGACACGAGACATCAAGAGACCTATTCAGGAGTCACTTTTGGTTTATACAAACCAAATTGAATATCAAATGATACTTAAAATTGATTAGAACTTTTAGATTCTCTCCATCACTAGAATAACATGTAAAACACTAATTCATAGGGGAACAACTTTTAATAACCTCTCAAACACATAGATTTATTTATCATACCCCATGCAACCCTAGAATTTTGATTTATATATGAGGACAAATGACTCTTTACTCAAAATCCATATGGAAATTATGATTTCCAAATATGGCATTTTTAACAAGACCACCACCATGTTTATATCTGACTTTGTATAGAATTATGGACCTTTTTTATACAATCATCAAAATGGGAATTAGGTAACATATATTATTACTCTTATTCATAGTAAACAAATAAAAGATGTAGGAGAATAATACTAAAATTCCTTTAAGGCACAAAAAAATAATTTATTGACCAATCTCTCTTTGTATATGCATTTACACAGTCCTGTAATATACACACATAGGCCTATTTATTGCCACAATATTGAATTATTTATTATCTACCAAATAAACCTTAATTCATATATTTACAACTATTATTCAACAAACACTTGTATCACCCCCTTGGACAATTACACAAGCCTATATTTATAAAATTCTAATTTTCTAATTTAGGAGGAACTCACTAAAAAATAAAGAAACTATTTTTAACTCAGTTGGGCTGCGAGCACAATCCAAGATTCCATCTAAAAAATTTCCCTCATTTTAGACTTATTATTGAATGAGATAAAAAATTCTAAAGTAATCTAAAATTTCCTTATGAAACCTATTTTAAATACCTATGAAACTTTGGAAGCTTCTTATTTACATAATTACAATATTTTTGTCCCGATGCTCTTGCATCAATTTTCCCATGTGGAAAAGTTTTGAGCTCTTACTCAAATTCAATTTATTATATTTTTCTATTTCTTCCAATTATTTTGTCTTGAATAAGTGGAAATATTTTCCTACTATGAATCTTTGGCTCCTTGAATTATTTTTTGCTTTCCTTTGTCAATATGTAGAATCTGTAACAAAGATGTTAATTCTACAATTTTATTCTCCTCAACTACTTGTTTATTTTTGCTTCTTTTAGGCTATACTAATTTACTCACTTCTTCATATTATTCAAAATCATAGTATGCATTACCTAAAATAACCACATCTATATAAAGGTTATATTTAATAATGGGAGTATCATTATTCATGGTAGTGATTTTCCATTTCTTTGGATTTCTTCCTTGTTCAACCTACTGAAAATCTTCTTTCATAATTTGAAAACAATTTCCACCTTCAACTATATTCCTATTGTCACTTTTCCATGTAAT
Source organism: Torreya grandis (assembly GCA_037957365.1). Lineage (NCBI taxonomy): Eukaryota > Viridiplantae > Streptophyta > Pinopsida > Cupressales > Taxaceae > Torreya > Torreya grandis. The sequence goes on from JARHVA010007131.1 coordinate 431,369, forward strand.
TTATTTTTCTTTCTATTTCATATTTTATTTTAAATTTTCTACCCATTTACATTATTCCTATATATTTATCATTGGTTTAAAATCCATTTCATCCACCTGTTCATCTATGCTAATTTTTTTCAAGAACTCATCATCCTTTTTATTCATGTCTTCTTTCCCTATAAAGAGAACAATATGAAATTTACAATTGGTAGAATATACAAAAAAAAATTGGTCTTCTTCATCATCTAATTCCCCCAACATAACTCCCTCTTCTGGTACACAAACACATTCTTCCTCAAATTCTAACAATTTCTTCTTTTTATAGTATATGACATGTTTGTATCATTTTTGCCTATAATTTACTTAAATTTTCATAAATAATTTATTTATGATGTTGTTCCATTAACAAATTTATTCCATCTGCATCATGCTCAAAATCAAACATACTTTGACTTCCTTTCATTAAATTATCATCATTCAATTAAGATGCTTTACATTCTACCTAATATTTTCCATGTGCCAAGACTTCATGTTCCTTTTTCAAATCCATGAGCCTACTCTTGGGCTCAATGTCTTCCTTATGCACCAATTCAAATGTTTTTTATTTATCCTTCATAATTCTTTTTGCAAACAAAATATATGAAGCAAGGTTAATTATAATAAATTTTGGTAATTTATCTTCTTGCCTTATCATTGGCTTATGTTCTGTATATTCAATGATGAGTCCCATTTCATCCATAAAATACTAATCCTCAAAATTTCTTTCAAGCTCTTCACTTTTCATCTTGTCTTTTTTCTCCAAGTCTTCAAGCATCTCTCCTTTTTAAGATGACAAATTTCTGCATCCCCATATTCTGTTGTCCAATCAATTTCCTCTTGTAGCATCTCCACTTGAATTCTCTCAAGAGTTATTCTTTCTATGATTTTCACTTCCACCAAATCAAATTCATCTTAAAATGTAAAACATTGAGTCTTTGAAGTCTCATCAAATCTTTGTTGCAACTATTCTTGTCCTTCGTCATCTTCTTGGTTCCTTTCACAATCACTCTTAGTTGCATTGTCATTATTGATTAATTTTTTCAATATCTCCAATTCAACTTCAAGTTGTTCTTGGATTTTATAAGTGAATAGGTCATCCACTTCTCCTTGTTTTACTAGTTCATCTTCCAAACTTGCATACACCCACATAAAAGTAATGTTAAATTCAAAAACTTTAGAAAAACTACCCCTTTATCAGCATCCTTTTCATTAAAGATTTCTAATGATTCCATCTCTATTTTCTCAATGTTTTCCTCATCTCAGGTTCAAGTTCTCTATTTTTCTCACAACCAATTACAAACTGTCATGTTCTTATTTTATGTCTTGGTTCAAAACTGATTTATCATTCATTTATGTCATATGATACATCTCTTTCTACTGCATATCATATTTTACAAAAATCTCAATGGGTTCTTCCACCTTAAATTAATTTCTCATTAACTTATCAAGCAGTTCCACATTTTGTTTCTGCAATTCATCATTTTGATAAAATACATTTTAATCATCAAAGACACCATTACAAATAAAATTTTTATGACATGGATCTACAAATACTTCTTAACCTTCACTTAACATATATCCTTCTTTTGGATAGTAGATCTGCACCATTTCAAGTGCCATGTTCATTTGATTTTCCATGCCAAACTGCTTAAATTACTATTTTTATTGCTCATTCATCATGTTTTCAATGCATCCTTGTTCATATTTTCTTTCATATATATGCACACATGACAAAAAATGATTAGATGAAAATAATTGAGACTGATTTGTCTCCATTTTTTCCTCCTTAAGCTATTGACTGATCTCTTCATTCCTCTTTCTCTATTCAATCATCTTCCAGAGAGGCCACTATACTCTTCTCTGGATTCTTACAAATAATATATATCTTTTCTCTTCTAAGACCTTCTCCATGTATGTCAAGATTATCTTGATCTTAGTTATCTCTTTCCCCACATCTATCTCTTCTTTCTTGTGACTCATCTTTTCCTTCAAGGCCTTCATCTTCTCTTTTCCTCTTAATTTTCCTCCTATACCTCACCTAGGTTGAGTTTATCTAAACTTGGTCTTTCATTATGTTCCTAAAGTCTCATCAAGACTCTCTCACCTTGTTCTATTGATTGATTTGAGATTCACTTACTCCTGTTAACTTTTCAAGTCTTTTTGGCTTCAGGTATTTTATTTCTTATTCCATCCTCCCTTATCCTCCTTTCACCAATTATCTTTAAACTTTCAATCTTCCTACAAATCATAATCTTGATCAGTCAAAATACTTTACTTTGATGTACCTCCATAATGTAACTTTTTCCAATTCTCTTCTTAATTCCACTTCTCTATATTCCTGCATCTAATAATATTTCTATGAAATTTATCCATGGATCTACTTTTGTCTCTTTGGTTTGCCATCATCTCCTTCTAACTGCTGTAGAAATGCATTCATGAAAATAATTTAGTTTTTCCCCCAAGATATTTTCTAAGCTCTTATACCAAAAATGATGCCATTATATCATTCATTCCCTACTATATACAATCTCTAACATCAAAATTCATAAGGGTGAACCAAATCTCCTTCTAAATGCTATTATTCTTTAATAAATCTTGTAAGCTATAATACAATGCATGCAAGTCCATGAAACTTACGTTAAATTTATAAACAAATGAATAGCTAATCAAATATTAATACACATATAGGCACACTCATGTAATACCCTTACCACTTGATTTGAACCATCAAAACTTATGCCTATTATTTGTTTCATCATGCACCTTGCTTGCCCTATCAGTTATCTTTACAATTATGAGTTCAATTTTAACATGCATACCATTTCTCCTCTAACTCAGATTTTAAAGCATACATTAGCTAATGAATGATATTTGCCTTATTCATTGTCTTCACATAATCCTCTTTATCATTATGTCTAGGTTTCAAATCTCCCAAAATAGACTTTTCATCTAACAACATTAACATCATAGCCATATCAATTTCTATTCTTTTATTTTTTGTAACTCAGCCCAAGAGTTACACCACCACCATTATTTTTATCTCAGTGGTTTCAAATCAATCAAAACTACATTCAATTTTAGTCAAGGATTTCAATGGATCCCTTTGCACTTTTAATGGATTACAAATATACATTTATCTCCATGTCTGTGCATGCTTCCATCATGTTCGGTCTTTGGTAGCCATTATAATTCTCCTCACAATTGTTAAGATCTTGAATTTTGTCTATATAAAACAAAATACAAGCAATACTTTTCATAATGGCCAGGTATCTCGTTTATAATCTCACTCATTTAAGAGCTCAATTTCATGATTATACCAAGTATATAATGTGTGAGTGCACCTCACCCAACTGTCAGAATCAATTTTGCTCCTTTATCACCAATCTCACCATAATAGACCTTTGATAATTTCTTACCTTTCATTAATTTTGAAACACATGATACTTCTCATATTATAGTGCTTCATCCATGCAAAATTATGGGTTGTATAGTCATCTAACTACAAATCCAATAGTATGAAATAGATAATATAAGCTAGAAAAGGACATAAGATATCAAGAGACCCATTCAGGAGTCACTTTTGGTTTATAACAACCAAATTAAATATTGAATGATACTTAAAATCAATTAAAACTTGTAGATACTCTTCATCACCAGAATAACATGTAAAACACTAATTTGTAGGGGAATGACTTTTAATAACCTCTCAAACACACAAATATATTTATCATACCCCATGTAACCCTATAATTTCAATTTATATATGAGGACAAATGAATTTTTACTCAAAATCCTAATAGAAGTTATGATTTACAAATATGGTGTTTTTAACAAGACCACCACCATGTTTATATCTAACTCTGTACAAAATTTTAGACCTTTTTTTTAATACAATCATCAAAATGGGAATTGGGTAACATATATTATTATTATTATTCACATTAAACCAATAAAACATGCATGGGATTAATAGTAAAATACATTTAAGGCATAAAATAATAATTTATTGACCAATCTCTCTTTGTATATGCATTTACATAATCCTGCAATATAAACACACAATTCTATTTACTATCACAATATTGAATTCTTTATTATCTACCAAATAAACCTCAATTCATATATTTACAAATATTATTCAAAAAACACTTGTATCACCCCCTTGAACAATTACACAAGCCTGGATTTATAAAATTATAATTTTCTAATCCAAGAAGAACTCACTAAAAAAATAAAGAAAATAATTTTTACTCAGTTGGGCTATAGGCACAATCCAAGATTCCCTCTAAAAAATTGCCCTCATTTTATACTTATTATTGAATGAGATAACAACTTCTAAATTAATCTAAAAATTCCTAAAATTGCCTTATGAATCCTATTTTAAAGACCTATGAAGCTTTGGAAGCTTCTTATTTACACAATTAAAATATTTTTGTCCCGATGCTCCTACATCAATTTTATAAAAAACATGATTATTTGATAATGTTATTAGTGGATTATTATCACAAAAGATATGTTTTACTCCTGATTACTCTTTTATCAAGTATAATAATATTCTTTTCATCCATAATTCTTGACATATTGCCGATGTAGTTACTACATATTATACTTATATTATTAAAATACTTAAAATGGGTTGTTTTTGGAGCCTCATGAAATTTGTCTTAAACCTGAATGAAAAGCATATATTGAAGAAATATTTATGTCATCAATGATTCTTGTAAATTCATTATCTGTGTAAGACCAATTAAATTAAATTCATTTTATTCTATATATAAAATATCATAATATCTTGATCAAATTATGTATCTGAGAAATCTTCTCCTTATTTTCTAATTCATTTTTTAGAATTTTCATGAACTTTGAAATTAGACTCACTACATAAATTAGGTCAGGACTTATTTCCATCAAATACATCTGACTTTCAACTAGTATTTTATATAATATTAGATAATAATTATTAATCTTATCCTCCTTTGTCAATTTTAAACTTGATATAATAGGTGTAGATATTATTTTTAATTTAAAAATCCTAAAACTCTTCAAAAAATCACTTGAATAATTGGATTGATAATTGAAAATTTCATCATTTATTTTATTTACTTCAATGTCAAGAAAATATTTCATCAAACCTAAATATGTCATCTAAAACTCTTTATTCATTGTTTATTTGAACAATTGAATTGAAAAAAATTAATGTGAATATAAAATCATCAACATACATGCATAAAATCAAAGTTTCACTTTGATAAATTACCTTGATATAAATATTTAGTTTGATACTAGACTATTATTGAAACCATCACTCAATAAGTATGAGTCAATGTGACTATACCAAACTCTTGGTGCTTGATTAAGATCTATAGTATTATTAAATAAAAAGAAATATCATAACCTCATGGTTGTTACATACGTACTTCTTCCAATATTCTATTTGAAAATGTTGATTTAACATTCATCTAATAATATTTATAGTTATTATAAGATAAAGTTTATAAAACATATATGACTTTATGCATATTTTCTAGAGGCACAAAGTATCATTGAAATCAGTTTTAGGATTATTTGATTACCCATTTACAACTAATCTTGACTTATGCTTATCATTATTTACATCATCATTAAAACTTGTCTTGTGACCCACTTTACTCCAATAACATCCTTTCTTGTTAGAATATTCACTAGATCCCAAGTCTAATATATCTCTATGGCATCAATTTATTCATCCATGGATTTATGTTAATTTTAATTCTCAGTTGCTTCTTACTAATATAATGGATCAACTATAATAAAATCCACAAGTTAGTCAATTTATTCTTCACTTGGATTTTCATATATTTATTTTAGATATATTTTATTTTTTGAGGTCTCGTTGTAGAAATACATTAGAAAATGTGGATTTTAATTTGTTGTTAAAGTGTCTCTCGAGTGATACATTGGATTTTATGTGGATTCTTTTGAATCTAGTCCTAAGGTGTCTCATGGGTGATACCGTGTGGGAGACTAGTTGCATTTATATTTGGAGGTGTCCTTATAATAATATTTTGTGAAGTTGGTTTACTAATTGATGCCAAATTTCCATTCATTATCTAATTTCATTTTAAGGTATTTCTTCCATGATAGTTTATTTCTTATTAATGCTTCCATCCCGTGACTCTTTTCTAATTATCACTTTCATGGTGATTGGATTATTACACTTATATTATTTTTAATTTTCATCATATCCCATAAAAATACTTCTCTCTCTTTCAACATATAATTTAAGTTTTCTTTCATCTATCACATGAGATTATGCCACACAACCAAAAAATAATAAGTGAGAAACAATGGGTTTCTTGTAAACAAATATTTGTGAGGAATTATACCATAAACACTCTTTTTATGACATTTATTTAAAAGACACAATGTGCATTCTATTGCTTCATCCCAATAATAATATGGTAAGTGTTTATATTTGAATGTGGTTCTTCTCATTTCCATTACTATTCTATTTTTTTTTCTTTTTGCAATGCTATTTTTCTGAAGTGTATGCCTTGTGGTGAACTATTTTTTTATTCAATTTTCCTTGAAGTAATTTATAAATTCACTAGATACAAACTCAACCCCTCTATATGATCTTAGAACTTATCTATAATGTCACATTTTATTTCAAACTAATGATTTGAAATATATAAAGTTAAAATTTTTTGTAATTTGTTTTTAAGGAATTACACATAGGTTTTATTACTTCAATAATCAATAAAGGGAGATAAATATAAACTTTTGCCAACAAAGGGAATCTATGTATACCCATATAGACCTAGTGAATAATTTCAATCAGGTCTTTTACTCTCCATGATTTATGAACATTAAATTCTTACCTATGTTATTTTACAATAATATACTCTTAAAAAACATTTTTCAGATGTTATATCAAAGGAAAACATTTTACCATATTATTCTCACACAATGAGTTTAAAAAACTAAAATTCAAACAACAAAATCTAAAATGCCACAACCATTTCTGATGTCCTATATAAATTTTAACATTAATAGAGAAATAATTTTACATTATATAGGGAAACATATTATTCTTTGTCATCATAAATTGTGTGATTAACTCATTACTACCATTTTTATCTATAATAACAAATACAATAGTCTAAAAATAAACTTTATATCCTTTTTGTAGTAGCTACCTGATGCAATTTATATTAGGTTTAAGATAAGGAACATAAGACGCATATGGGATGTGATTATTCTTTCCTTACTTGGTTTTAATTATTTTTCTTCCTTTACCCATTAAAAATATTTTTTTATCATTCCACAATTTTTATTTTTATTTCATAGATGCATATATGTTTGCAAACATATCCTTGTTTCCACTCATATGGTTACTATAACCACTATTTATAAACCAAACTTTCTTTTAATTTTATTAAGTCATATGAAAGGATATAAAGATAAAAATAATATTTTTAGTCTCAAAACTTTATACTTTTAAAAAATTTATACTTTTCTTATAAATAAAAAAATGCTTCTGTTTACACCAATTTGCATAATGATAAAATTTCTTACACTAATGAAATTGAAAATGGTATTTGTCATATACTTAACCTTCATGAGTATGATTATGATTTAATTTATTTCCTCAACCTATTATGATTTTAATAAAATTGGTATTTGTTTTTCCTTATTCATGGGAAATTTTGGTCTTTCCTCTTTATCTTTCACCTCTACTAGCCAACACTTGTGATTTGAATTAATTATATAACGGAGTTTTTTTAGTCCTATTTATCCTTTAATTATGAGTTTTTAAATACATCATCATCTAATCAATAAATACTTTTGACAAATCTCTTGACTCTTCTATATCTACAATAATAATTCCAAACATATTAGGAAAACTCATAAAAATAGTATTTATGAAAAAATGATCTTGTAATGTCTCCATAAGACATCACTTGATTTATTATAATCATTGTATGAGTAAATAAATTATATATCAAATTTTATTATTTAATTTACACTTTTTAAAAATCTCTTATAAGTATTTGTAGTCTTACCAGTTTAACTTTGTTTGTTCCTAGATATGAGTTTGGTAGATTGTCACATGATTTATTGAACCATTTTTGTGCTAAAATCATTTATAAAATTGACTCATACATTTAAAATTTGATCAAAAATAATTCCTTATCATCCTTATTATTAATATCTTTCATAATTTTTTTATAAAATTATGTAAGGGCATTAAGTACCACTTGATCTTTTAGTTATACAAAACCATTTCCTAGAGGTCCCATAATTCTTAAGAATTGAATAATTACTTCATATAGATTTTACAATACTCATGATTTCCATCAAACTAAGGAATATAGTTTTGAGTAAAATGATTGATTCTTATGACTACCTTACTTAAACTAGCTTAATAACTTGGATAATTGATATGAATCTTATAATCTCTACATGATTTTATTGATCGATATGCTAACTAATAATCAAGATCTTATTCTAATTTGAAGGTATGATAAAATTTATAAATTTAAAGTAATGCTCATATGTGTATTTTTAAAAAAAATATTAAATGATGATATATCACACACATATTCATAAAATGAATATAAAATAAAATTTTATTATAATATATGTAGCTACATTGAAAGACTTGTACTCTTAGATTCTCACCTTTGTTCTTATTTGTCTTGATTTCTTTTTTATTACTTTTCCTTACAACCAAATGACCCAACATCATATATTTATATATTATTCATAGCTTCTTCTAGAAGGATAGTAGTTATCTTAATGCATCAAATATGATCACTTACTTATCTCATATCTTGAGAATATTGTTTTCATCAATAATCTAACTACTTCATTTATTAAAAGATAACATATATTAAAGATAGATTAAATGCCTTAAGATAATATAAAGGCTACGCATAAATAATAAATTCATATAATTAAATCTTATATTTGATAAATATTCATTTATTTAAAAAAAACTCGTGTTTTTCAATTTTTTATACCAAATGTCAATTGTTTAGATCAAAACAAGAATGAAGTCTTTGATGTCAACTATCTAGATCTAAATCTATTTTTGTTGAATATGCTTCTCTTGGGAAAATGTTTGACTAATTTTTTTTGGTCCTTCAAAACATGACATGATGGTATGTATACCCTATTGTTGTGTTATGAGTGTTGTAAAATAAAATCTCTATTTACATATCTACACTAGTAATATGAGACTAAATATACCAAACATGTCTATTTTTAAAACACACACACACACACACACACACACACACACACACACACACACACACACACACACACACACACACACACACACACACACACACACACACACACACACACACACACACACACATATATGCATCTTAGAAAAATTACAACTATAGAAACATATATTCTGATTTAAATTAAAAAATGATACCAATTATGTCCTAATGGAATGTGAATATTTAAAAATAAAATCCTTGAGGTATGCATCACTAAAGCAGATCTACACATTTCTATTTTACACATTTATGTGTTACTAGAGAAACATAAAAGTATCTAACACTTGCTTCACTTTTCATATAAATCCTAAGGGTTGTCTCTTTGGTGCAACTCATATTTTAAGACACATTATTACTATCCACCAAATAGTTTAGTTTAATTCATCTTTGAATAAAAGAGGTCAAAATCTCATGGCACTATGTGAAACACATGTCATATTATTCTACACATGAATTGAGGGGAACAATTGAGGGGGTGCTAAAATCAAAAAGTTTAATTAATTAAATCATTTATCAATTTTGGGTACATTGATATACTTATGAAATTATTAAAATCCTTTATAAAATTTAAATTTTGTGTCATAATGCACACTCATGTATCTTTTATTCTCAATGTTCATATAGGGTAAATTTATAATCATTTAATATTTTATGTCAAGTTGAAGTATAATATCTCAAGACTTAACCCAACATTGAATCTATATTGATCCTCATGTCATAATGCATGGTCATGTATAATTAATACATGGTGGATTGACAATATATTTATTAATAAAATAATTAATTAATTATAAATTTTGTGTCATAATATTATTACATATCTTCTTCCCCATATGTCTATACTTGTAAACTTATATTCAATCGATACATGGATCATGTTGAAGTGAAATAGTTGATGACTAAACCTAGTGTGTGTGTGTGTGTGTGTGTGTGTGTGTGTGTGTGTGTGTGTGTGTGTGTGTGTGTGTGTGTGTGTGTGTGTGTGTGTGTGTGTGTGTGTGTGTGCACGCACGCGCGTGCATGCATGCATGCATGCACATGTGTGTACATTATAAAGGATAACTTATGGATGAGGTCCCAAATATCATTATTAAATTTATGTCTTGACATGGATTATGGTCCATATGTTTTATGTGGTATTTTAGAATTAAAATAAAATCATAAAATTATTATTCCATATTGATGTGTATTTTTGAGGAGATTTTTCCATGAAATTTTTTCCCCCATTTTGAGGGGGATAATGTATTTTGATTGGAAATTATTTATATCTATCTCTAGTTAAATACATACCATTATATATAAGAAAACATCATATGGTTTAACTATTTATTAAACTTTTGACATTGCAATAGCAGTATTGAACATTAGAAATGGTTGTAGAGAGGATTACAAAGCAATTTAGTCAAGTATTAGTCCATAAACAATGAAACATGAATAAAGAACTAACTAACCAAGCCTATCTATTCCTATGGGAATTACAAAGGATAACAAAAAGCAAATGCAAGAAAGCAATATCATATTACCTTCCCAAATGGATTTACCATACCCATGTGGCTAAAAAACATGTTCTCTCTTGATAAAGCATCCTTGTCTTTGTCAAAAATGGTGTTAAGATCCTCCAATGCCTCAAGAACACTCCATAAAACCTAGGCTCTTGATGTGGAATCACTAAACTAGCCTATCAATGAAGCTTTGTAGAAACAATTTAGCATTATAACTTTGTAATGTTCAAGCTTTGACTATATTTGAGCATAATAACCTTGCACCAAAATAGCTTAGAAATGATGTTCATGGCCTCTCTATTTATATACTTTTGAGATTAGTTAGGATCAACCTGAACCATCCATCTTGAGATGAAGATGTGTGGTTGAGGATAATCCTAATATTTGGAATTAAATCTATAATTATCTTCATCATGACCTTGGAAGAAGGGGCATTGAAGAGGCATGGGAGGCATTAACTAGGCATGGGTGACCCATAATCTTGATATTTTATGCAATTATGGATTGATGGATGCCACCCCATAGATGATGTCACTAGATGATGTAGATAATAAGAATCTATTTTAAAAAATAAATATTCAACAACTCTCATGGAAAATCCACTTAAGCCCTTGATTTGGATTAATTATCCTTAAACAAAGTTATCAACATTTGTGCAATTATTTGAAAATAGACCCTCAACTAATCAAAAAGGTCAATTGGGTCATAATTTGACTCAAGAAGAATTAGAAGGTTACACTAGATGTGTTATAATTGTATTCCCATTTAGGATGTTTCTAACACAAAAAAATAAAGGTACATGATGTGTACCAATGAATTAGAATAAAATAGCGATCTAGAGCATTAAATAGCAAAATGGTCATTTTGACTCAAAATGATTTGATCAAAGTTAGTTGGCCCATAAAATGCATTACCCTAATTAGGGATACTTTAACATACATTGGCACTTGTAAATGACAAGTTTGAACCATTTAACATGTTTTATGGATTTTGACCTAAAATGTACATTTGAGTGCAATTCGAGTAAGATTGACAATTTCAACACAAATGGTGTTAAGAATTGGATGTCTATATTTTGCTCCTGTTTGAGAAGGTGTAGTGAGACATTTAGGCAAAGCCAAGTCTTTTCAAAGAAAAGAGTTGTGAAGAATAAATTGGAACATACCCATGATGCCCCCTCGAGAGGACATACTAGGATGAAAGAGAAGGATGAACTCTTGAAAAGAGAGAGAAAGTGAGAGATTAACCCATGGAATATATCACATCTATATGAACTAATGCTTGCACACGTGATTACCATCAATGATCAAAATATAATGACAGGTATAATAAGTCCTAGAGATGGGGGGAATGGGAAAGATACAATCCATAAATGTAAGGGACACACTGTAAATATACCCAATTTGAGAGTACAAGCTACATACTTATGAAATTGATCAATCCCAAGACAAGTTGCACACTAAAATATTGCCATCATGGGTTTTAATGTGGAGATCTTGGAATTAGAGGAAAAGGTAGAACGTTATGCTTTAGGAAGGGAATCACCACTAAAATGGGGTTTCTAAAGAGAATATAATAAGAAGTACTCTAGTAGATCAGATTTGATTATGATAAAATAGTTTTTCCCTAGTAGGGAAATTTTTGATAATTGATAAAGAATATATAAGGATTTTTCCCCTGTAGAGCTGATTTGATTTGGACATGGTTCAGATGCTAGGCCCTAGCATGGGTAATTAGCAAGCAAAATAACTCAATGATATAACTAAAAAGATAGGTTAAAGTGAGTGGGAAAAAATGTACATGTGATGGTGAAATGGCTTAAAAAGCCATATAAAACCAAGTATATGAGAATGCACAAAGTGATGAGAGAGATGAAAAAAAATGGAGATAGTTAAGCTAACCTTAATATAAATTGAGCATTGCCTACATAGTTTCATGGACTCATGTTCCAACATGAAATTCAGGCTAATGTAGTTCACCCAAGTTTGGGAGAGAAAGGAATGAGGAATGATGAAAAATGACCAAGAATTGATTAGAATCAGAATGTATGCAAATAGATGCATGTCTAAGCATAAACTTGAGTACTAAAATGCAAGTTACCTAGAAGCCTAATTCAATATCATGCGCCTAAGTTTTGCAAAGTGTTCTTGAGAATCATTGATTGGAGTTGATGTTGACATTAAGACATTGAGAACTTAGCACAAAGTGTTTGCTATAGAAAAAATAAATTAGGCATCATAAGTATGAGTAACTTAGAATGACATAAGATTCCAATTACGTTGAGCCAATTCAAATGTGAATATCTATAACTAAGGATAATGGTAAAATAATAACCAAAACCAGATTTAAAATGATTTACATTTAAATAAAAAAGCAAAAACAAAGAAAAAGACAAACATAAATGAACCTAACTAAAAATCAAGATATGAACAATCAAGACTTAAAGTAGGAACAAAAATGTATAAAAATAAAAGCCAAGAATAATTGAACAACATGAGACCAAGATATGAATAATCACGATCTATGTGGACCATCAAGGGGTACTTGGAAAAATAACACAAAGAATCAAGACCAAATAGGAAAACAAAAGACCAGATAATAAACAACAATCAAATAAACACACAAACAAAAACCAATTTAGTGTAGTTTAAAGACAAATGTTGATGCATGTGCAGTAAAGGCATTACTCTCTACCACATCATAACAAATAATAATGACAATTGTTCCATAATTAAAGAGGAATAATGATATAAGAAACGAGGGAAGAGAAGAAAAGGAAGGGGTTGGCCTAGCTGACTCTAGATGTATAAGACAAGTGGACATTGCCTACATAGTTCCATGGATGCATGTTCCAACATGAACTTCAGGCCAAATGTAGTTCTCCCAAGAAATGGGATAGAAGAAAAATTATGATTAAACTAGCATTATTTATAGAAGAAATGGAAGATATGATAAATAGTTTTGAATGGTCTGTTAAACAAGAACTTGATGAGACAAGAAATAATGACCTTGTAAAATGGCAAGTGCATGGGATAAGATGAAATAAACTGGTGTTTTTATGCTTACAAAATGGAAAGAGCATTCAAACTTAGCAGTTGGTTATAAAATGGTGAGAGCATTCAAAATTAACAATTTCTCACAAAATGGAAAGAATGTTCAAACTCAATGGTTGCTCACAAAATGGTGAGAGCATTCAAACTTAACAATTACTCACAAAATGGTGAGAGCATTCAAACTTAATGATTGATTTCAAAATGGAGATAGTGTGGGATAGTGGAATAGGAATGTACAAATGTATAGAAGTATGAGATAATGTTTTTGTTATTTTGTTGATCATGTTATGATGTTTTTAGTATTTTAAAAATATTTATAATGTTTTTGGTGTTTTTGGGATAAAATATGCACAAGGTGGGACCATCTAGTCAAGGAGATGCATGTCCTGAGAGTAGAGGTTACAATATGATAGATAAGCTAGCTAAACTGGCCCATGCTCACAAATCAGTGAGAGTGAGGATCTTGATAAAACAAGAAAGCAAAAAAATACTTGTACTGAGAAGATGTGACTATTCACCTGGTAGAAGCTGCACAAGATTGTCCTAGCTAAACTACTTTGTAGAACTACTACTGAAGATGTTCATAATGCTCATGAGACATAATCAAGATCATAATTAGTCGAGGGATAAAAAGTGTTCAAGCTTATAACATGTCTTAGACATAACAAAGAATATGCATCTTGAAGAGAGAAATCTAGAATGAGATGAAGAATGTGTTCAAAGTGCCAAGAGTTCAAAATCCTTTATCATCAAGATTCATAAAAAGTGGGCCTGTGTAGTATAAAATTCATTCAAGGTAAGATAAAAGGGTGGGGTAAAATTATGATAGCATAAGTTACCCCTGAATTATGGGTCTTATAGATAATGGTTCAAAGCTATTCATGCATAGAATATCTTAAGGTATATGATGTTTATGGGCTCTAAAAGTTCTTCACCATTAGGTTTAGCTAATCGATATGCTCCTGATCCATAGTTTTTCATGACAATGTATGGTCCTAACCAATTAGGATGAAACTTACCTTTCTTGTTGGGTTTATCATTCATGTTCTTCTACTTCTCTTTCAAAACTAAGTCACCAATCTCAAATTCTTGAGGGAAAATGCATTTTTTATAGCTTCACTGCAATCTATTCTAATATGCCTACAATTTTTCTAGGGTAGCCAAATGCTTACCATCAAGAATTTCTAGTTATGTTAGCTATGAGACTCTATAGTCTTCATCATCTTCAATGTGCTCTAGTGATATTCTTAATGATGTGATCTCAATCTCGATCGAGATGATAGCTTCAATGCCAAAAACAAGGAAGTATAGAATAGCTCTAATTGGGGTACAATGTTAGTTCTATAAGCTCAGAGGGTAGGAAAGATTTACAAGTGCCAATTATGGCCAACATCATTGACACTCTTTTTTAAGATGGATATAATGTTTTTTTTATGCCTCAACTTGTTTGTTGCCTTACGGGTTATATAGAGTGGATTTTTTGTGCTTGATCTTAAATTTTGCACAAAGAGCCTCCAAATCTTGGTTTACAAAGGATCCACCATTATCAAATATAATACAGGTGGGGATGCCATATCGACAGATGATATGGTAATGAATGAATTTGGCTATTTGTTTCTTAGTAACATAAGTGAGAGGAATGGTTTCAATCCATTTGGTAAAGTACTCAGTTGCAGTTAAAATGTGCTTATGGGCATCTGAAGATGTTGGGTTAATTTTCCCAATGAGATCAAGACCCCATGTTGAGAATGGCCATGGTGTTATAATTGATTGCAATGGTAAGGAGGGTGCATGTATCAAGTTGCCATGCTGCTAATAAGGAACACATTTCTTTACATAATTATAAGCATTTGTCTCCATTTTGGGCCAATAATAGCCTATTTTGAGAAGTTTCTTTTTTAGGACTACACCATTGGTATGGGCCCCACACATTCCTTCATGAAACTTCTTTAGTGCCATCTTGGATTCTTCCAAATATAAACAATGACGAAGCATTCCATCATAGGCTTTTAAATAAAGTGTGTTTCCAAGGAGGATATAACATGTTAGGTGATGAAGGAAAAGTTTTTGTTGGTTATTGGAAAGGTTGGCATGAAAGACATGGATATGGAAATAATTATAAAAATCTTGGTACCATGGTAGCTCAAGTGAGAGATTAGGATCAGCAATGGTGCATATCTTCTCTAAATATAATAAAATATGTGGTGGTCGAAGAATATTTTCAATTAGGAACTGACACTCTTTAGCACTATCATGCATTTGAATCATGGAACCAATTATTGCCATGGCATTAGTAGACCTATTGCTGACTCGTAGAACTTCCTCAAACTACAGAGATTTAAAATGTCTTTTAAGGTTATCAAAAATTTACTTGTGAGGGATAAGCTTATCATCTCTTGTTTGATACTGATTAGTTATCTAATTTATGATTAGTTATGAATCTCCATAGACCTTTAATATTTGAATATCCCACTTTATGGCAAGATGGAGCCGTGTAACTAATGCCTCATATTCAGCCATATTGTTTGTACAATGAAATTGTATATGAAAGGCTTTGAGGATCAAATCCCCTTGTGGTGTTATCAACAATATGCTAGCTCTAGATCCTCGAGATGTGAAGGATCCATTAAAATTGAGTTTCCACTACTTAGGATTTTATGATGCTTGTTCTATCATCATGATAGAATCATCTGGAAGGTCAAAGTTAAGAGGTTGAGTGGTTGTGATAAAATATTCTACAAGTTAGTCCGCAAGAATCTGCACTTTGATTTCCTTTTGATTCTGGTATTCAATATAAAACTTGATGAGGAGAATAATCCATTTAACCATGCATCTTTGGAGATCTACTTTAGATAAGAGGAAATTGAGAGGATCTACTTTGGTGATAACAATTTTATTGTTATTTAGAATATAATATGACAATTTCTAAGTGGCAAACACCATAGATAAACATGCCTTCTCAATAGGCATATAATTATGTCCATAGGCTACCAATGTGTGGCTTAAATAATAAAATATGCGTTCCTTACTATGATCATCATACTGAGCCAAAAGTGCCCCCAGTGCATATTTCATGGTTGATATGTAAAGAAATAGTGGCTTTCCTTGTGTTGGGGGGCATAAGACCAATGGATTGTCAAGTATGTTTTAATGTTTTCAAATGCTATTTGACAATCTTCATCCCACTAAAATTTCACCCATTTCTTTAAGAGATGGGTAAATGGGTGGTACTTATCTACCTATTGAGAAATGAACCAGCATATAGACTGTATCTTGTCTTGTAGGCCTCGTAACTATTTAATATTGTTGGGTGGAGGCATTTCCATAATAGTAGTGACATTCATATGGTCAAATTCAATCCCTTATTGTGATAAAATGAACCCTAGAAACTTTATTGATGTGAATCCAAAGAAAATTTCTTAGGATTCAAGTAGACTTTATATGCATGAAGACTCTCAAATATTCTTCATAAAATGTTAGGGTGTCCAACTCTTGTTTTTTATTTTGGTAGTGTATCATCAACATAGTCCTCAAAAATGTCATGGAAGATAACAATAATTTCATGTTGATATGTGGTTTTAGCATTCTTCACATTGAATGGCATGACTTGGTAATAAAATGTCCTCCACAGAGTGGTGAACACGGTCTTATGCTGATCTTCAGGGTTTACCTTGATCTAATTATTAAAAAAAAAAATCTATCTATTAAGGATAACATCTCATACCTAGTAGTTAAGCTAACAATCATGTCAATGTTGGGTAGAGAAAAATCATCTTTGGGACATGCCTTGTTGATATCACAAAAATTAGTAAAAACATGTATGCTTGGGGTCTTTTTACTTAATAGAACTATGTTAGAAATCCATTAAGAGTACTTCAGTGGTCTAATAAAATTGGCTCCTAACAACTTCTCCAACTTGGCCTTAACTAAAAGGGTGATGCGTAGATACATGTTTCTTAACTTTTTCTTGACTATTTTAGCATCAGGGTGAACAACTAGATGATGCAAAACTAAACTAGATCCAAGCCTGGTATGTCAGAATATGCCCATACAAAGATGTGTATATAATCCTTAAGAATGTATATAATATGTTCACATCCTACTTCAGTAAGGGAAGCTCCAAGATTAACATTTTTGGGATCCTCATGGGTTCCCAAATTCACTTCTATTTGCTCTCCATAAGGAGTGTGGATCCATCTTCTAGAATTATAGGTAATGTATGGTCATGATCATCTTTTTCTACTATATCTTCTTTTTGTTCCTCCCAAAGATTTGGATAATATGACGAATCAGAATCTACCTTCTTAGGTAAAGTCCAATTGGCAAAGACCTCTATAAACTCAAGATCCAGACACTCAAATATTTGATGTTGTTCTGAAAAGATGCTTGTACTAGCTATGGAACTTAGGCTAGATGGACGTTTTAAATTCTGAGGGGATGAGCAAACTTTCCCACCTGGGAGTGCCTGAAATAGGTTTTCACTCAAAGGCTTGTCTTTTTCTTTACTTTTTCTCTAATCAATGATTGCCTCAAAGAGGTTATCACCTAAAGATCTCGATGTTTGTTCTTTATTATGACCAAGAAAGTTTTCCTGCTCTCCAAAATAGGTAGAAAGATTTAATGAAAAATCAAAACCCTGATTATGATCACCAACAAGGAATGCATCTCATAGGCCCATGTATTCTACAATTGATTCTTCATTTTAAAACTCATCAAGGCATATGACAAAATTTTATTGATCCCAATCTATGAGTTTAGGATGGAACATGCATATGTTACAATGAGGGTTTGCTTTAGGATGGAAAACACCAATGGTAAGGATATAATGTCCTATTTCAAGAAGGGAAGCACCAATAGGATGGGTATTTTCTTTAGGATGAAAATCACCAATATGATAGATTTTTTCTTTAGGACAGGAAGCTCTAATAGGTGTTATGGTCAATATGGCATTTGAATCAATCAAATCTTAATCAGTAAGCTCATTGAAAAGGTTATAATAGGATGTTTCATTGTTATTAGGAGTCTCATTACCAATCACTTCAAAGGAATCACTACCAAATATTATAAGGTCATCCTCTGGCATTTAAATCTAAGGCCATGATTCCCATTGATAACTCTAGCTGATAAGGGCTCTAAAATTCCTTGTGCTTGGGGGCCAAGGCCTTTCCTTATATAGTCAAGATGATCCATTATCATTTTAGGGATAGGATACTTTGGATTTTTAAAATAATCTACAAGGCCCTCAGAATATAACCAATCTCCCTCATTAAAAGCCTCTCAATCTCTCTTTGGTACAATTGTAGGTTAAAAAACCATAGGAGGTTTTGGTTTCTTCTTTTTTGGTTGCCAAATCTGATTGGGTTAGTTAAGAGTCTAGGAAGTTTTAGGCTTACCAAATGTCTTAGGGGATTTTGGTAATATTGAAATATGGAGGACATCCTTTAGATGATATGTGGAAATGCTTGCATCTTTAATAATCACCTTCTTGGCCAAAGTTATGGGAAATGGATCAGTTGAGGTGGAGGCTAGATCACTAGGGTCTAGATAATTAGATGGAGATAGATGAGAAATTATGGCTTTGTTCTTCTTTGTAATGAATTCAAAACCTAGGCAATAATTATAATTATGAAACTCTGATTCAACATGTTTGTAATATTGGTATGGTTTTTAATCAGTGGGAATAGTAACCTCAATCCCATCATGGGGAAACTCAAGGCATTGGTGAAGAGTAGATGGAACTACTTATACTTCATGGATCCAAGGATGACCAAGAAGTATGTTATAAGGAAGCTCAATATCCATAATATGGAATAACATGTGATGAGAAATAGCCCCAACCATGACTGACAACCAAATTATATCGGATGACTCCCTCTCGGCATTATCGTAAGCCTTGATTGTAATAGTCTTTAGCTTAATGTCTTTGTCCATGTAACCCAATCATCACACCAATTTAAGAGATATGATGTTCAGCCCTGAACCATTATCTATAAGAACCCACTTAATCTTATGATCTGTAATGATTATCTCAATGTACATTGGGTTGTTATGGTTTGGGCCAAGGGTGGACATGTCCTTTTCATCAAATGTGATTTACCAAATTGAAGATAAATGTCCAATTAGGTCTTGGAACTAATCAAGTTTTATATCATTAGGCATAATAGACTCTTGTAAAAGTTTTTTGAGGATGGTTCTATGGAAATTAGATGTCTACAAGAGTTCTAATTTAGAAATTTGTGCAAGGGTTTTATCTAATTGGTCCATTAGACTATAAGGCCTTTGAATTGTGGATTGAACTAGTTTAGTCTTGGTTGGAATAGTATTTAGCTTTGGAACCATTGGCACAATGTTCTCATTGGGTTTATGGAAAGAAGTGGGTGAAGGGCCCTAGATGGTAATTCATGGGAGTCTAATTATGACTACACAACATAGAGGTGGAAAGGAATTATTATAATTAGAAGGATAAGGCAAAGGGCCTTGAATGGTGATTCATGGGTGATTAATGGTATTGTTATAATTTTGGGTCAGCGAGGAGCCTCTAAAAGAATGGTACTATTGTTCAAGGTTAGTAACCCATGAAAATAGAGTAAAAACGTGATGATGTGAACTCGACATGGTATTACTATGGGGAGAGGGTGCTAAACCTATAATGATGGGTCTCGTGTTGCAAGGAATATGAGATTGGCCATGTGGTGTCACAGTAATAGTGGTAATGTGGGTTACATAAATATGTTCCATATTGTTATTTTAGTCATAAGGCACATTGTTATAAGCCACATTATTAGTGTGTGGATCATGATCTCAATTATTCTCATTATGATTATGACCCTATTATTGGTTTTGATTCTACCTCTGTCCTTGATTGTGAATATTTTGATTGTTTCTTGGTGGTGGTGGATCATGTCGAGGAAAGGGGTCTTTAAAAATTCCCATATCCTAATTCCTATCTTGATTAGGATCCAACTTAACTTCTAGCTACCATTTTCAATAAAGTCCTCAATAATATGTCACAATTGAATATAATGATATGCACTATAACTAGCAACATGATGAAAGTTACACCATTCATTCTCTTTGTACCAATCTAGTTTTGGTTGATCTTGAGGAAATGGCCTTGATATTGGCCATATAATTAAGTTAACTATATTGAGCTTTTGTAATACTACTTCAATATATTCTCCTAACTTGTTAAAGACTCTAAAATTATTATGAAATGTCCTTCGTGGAGGTTGTATTTGCAAAGTAGGTAGTAGATTTGAGGGAGTTAATTGTACATTTGGAAGAGGCATAATTTGTACCATTTGTACATGTCTTCTTTCTGTCACCCCATTTTTGACCATGTTTATATTTTTTTGAAATCCCTTCGACTTATCCTACATAACTATTTGAGGATCTAGTGATTTAGTTTTATATGATGCTTATCCTTATATAAAGATCTTAACAAGGCCCCTAATAAAAAGAGCCTTCTCAATCTACACTCCTTTGTCAATAATTTATTCAAATGCATTAGCATAAGATAACCATAAATTATGTGCAATTTCAAGATGCAAATTATGTGTAAAGATATCAACCAATTATTTGTCTGGTAAATTGTGTTGAAAGTGGCCTACCAATGCTCTCCACCTTTGTAGATATGCAAAAAAACTTCCACCATCATGATGTTTGGCTTTTCATAAGTCAACAATGGTCAATCTATGTTATATGTTATATGAGAAATGGTTAACAAACTTTTTTGATAAGTTGTTCCAATCTACAAATGATCCCTTGGGTAGTTTAAGTAGCCAATCAAGAGCTTGTCTTGCTAAATTTTGTAGAAATAGTCATAATAAGTACTCACTACTATAAGTAACCTCTTGACACAAGATGAAGAATGCTTGTATGTGTCTACATGAATCTCCTTTCCCTTTGTATTTTTCAAATTTGGGTGCCTCAAAGTGAGGTGGAAAGGGGTTTTGGAGAATAGATAAGTCAAAAGGGTATGGGCATATCTCATCAAATTTATAATTTTTGACTCTATTGTTCATCTTCAATCTTTGGAAAATTTCCTTCATATAATTCCATTCTTGCATATTTGGTGCACTTGTGGATTAGATAATATGCTATTGGGGTGGAATGTGCCCCTAATTCTATTGTTGTTGGGGTGGAATGTTCCCCTAATTTTATTGCTATTGGGGTAGAATGTACCTTTGATTTTGTTGTTGTTGGGATGGAATGTGCCCCTAATTTTTTTTCTATTGGGGTGGCCCCTGATTTTGTTACTATTGGGGTGGAATGTGTCCTTGATTTTGTTGTTATTAGGGTAGAATGTGCCCTTAATTTTATTTCTATTGGGGTGGAATGTGCCCCTAGTTTTATATGATTCTATAGGGAGCATATACCTTTCAATCCATGATTTTGTTCTTATTTATTACTTGAGTTGATAACATAGGCCGTTGATTCTTGGATTGTAAAACATTCCCTAAATTTGCTTGTTTCACATTTTGTTGATTTTGGAAATGTCTATGTTTATTTATCAATCTTTAGTTTTGTTTGAGGGATTTCCTCAATTTGAACTGAATGTTTGGGTTTCTAAGTTTGCAAAGTAACAAGAGGTTCTTGATGATTGAATAATGTATGTTTTATGTCAAATAAAACATCTTGTAAGGTCTCTTGTGACTTTAACTATTTGTTTAGATTACCTTGATCTACTATGGTAATGTTCTTATCCAATATTTGTTATGTAATATCCACCATATCTTCATGTTCCTTCAAAGCCTTATTGTGAATTGAAGTGGCAATTAGGGATTCAGTTAAGTCTATGATAAGTTGATCTGCATATCATTGACTTATTATCTTGATCTTAGCTAGAAGATCCATATTTTTGGGTTTTTACTCTATTTGTATTTCCTTTCCTTTGTTAGAGGAAGAAGGTATGTCTATTTGTGAAAAAGCTTTCTCTTTTCATCATTGTTCTCCTTCTCTAACCAAAGTATGAAATTGTTCTATAGGAAAGTTAGAAGGTAGTATAGCACCTGATTCTATCAATCTAAGAAGGGATTTATCTTGATATTCTTGGGGTTGATATTCATTATAATCATCTTCAAATCCTACTATTGTGGGTATATCATCAAAAACAATGGGGTTATCTTGACCATCATAAAATTTCTCATCCTCATAACTAAGGCCATAAGAGGCCCCACTATGAGTGAAACTTTGAGTCATGTCTAAAAAAAGAGTTGTTTTGTGCATTTGAATAACTTTGGACCAATGTTCAACCACTAATTAAAGTATGTTTTAGATCTCATTTAAACACATAACCAAGTTACCAATAAGACTATAAAGGAGGGTGGTTTGAAACCACACACAATTTAGAAGATTTGGTTCACAAAATTACTCAACCTCTGGTAAAGTTGAAATCATATAAATCATAAGAGAGTAAGGTAACACAAAGACCCAAGGTGAAAACTATTACACCAAGCCTAGATCTTTGTGATACACCCACACTACAAAAGCTAGTTTTAAGTTTGACAAGTTAACCCTAGAAGTTTAGACGAAAGCTCTCTAGATTAAGAAGAAGACAAAATGAACTAAGTAACTCGAGATGTAAAAACATACATGAATAACTAAGTATAAATCTAGGACCAAATAGCTATCACAATGTTGGCACATGATTCTAGTATGATAAAATATGTTCTAGGATCCAAAGTGTGAGCGATACACAAAATGACTTGAGTCCACCAAGATGATAATGTGATTTTGAGTCTTAATAAATGACTTTCAATCCAAATAGAAAATTGAACCCAAGTTAAAACAAGCTTAGTGCAAAAATGGCAAACCCACTTTGGCACACCAACCCTTAGAACTCAAAAAGGTCTAATTTCAAATATGGATTATAAATGAAGGATTTAAACAAATTAGGTAAAATTTATAGACTCAGTTGGGCATCATGACTGCACCAAAGTGGATGTCATGACACAAAGATTTTGTTAACAAATTAAACAAGGAAAAGATGAATTTTCCATTTGGACAACGTAACACCTACCTTGCTCAAGAAAATTTAGGATAATTTGTTTTGGTTAAGTTCATTGAATTAACAAATAGTTTAGACACAAATCAAAACCAAGTAAGATAATAAAAAAAAATAAACATCTTAAGTCTAAACTGATAAGGTATGGTAAAGTGGGGTCTACTAAACTATCAATTTTTGAACGTTCAAGGGGAATCAATTGCACAATGACATTCACATCAAACAATGCAAAAGACAAGCCTAGATTTTGGGTCTATATCACTTGGTTTGTTGCATAAAGGTCTAGCCCTTTATGCAACCACTAAATCATCCAAAGTACCACTACATCTCGTGTGAAACTCTAAAAAGAGTCAAATGAAGTCAATACTGGGAGATGAAACCCTGGGTCAAAGCTTCTCTAAATAACTTGTGGGAGGTGATGAAGTCCCCCTCGTAAGGTGATTAGGTCCCCCTCATAAGCCAAGTTGCATAAAAAGAAAGAAAGCATGAAAATAGAAAGACTTTAGGGTCATTTTTAAGATCACCTAAACTTTAACAAGTTTTTAGGGAGTGATTTAGGTGACATTCTTTCTAAGCCTTAGACTAGGCTATTTGTAATAGGAATGGTGCTTTTGATTCCAAGGGTTCCCTATAGGGGACAAATGTAAGATCATACACATAACATACCTCTTTTTTCCAAAAAAAATTAATCTAAACAACTATTTCAAGTAAAAATTGACAAGTGTGTTCAATTTTAAACCCAAATGAAGTGTTTGGTGGTGTTCATTTGACCCCTTGGTCTTAGTTGTAAACTTTGAAAACATTCACCAGAAAAACTTAAAGTTCCTTGTTAAACACCAAAACAAGGTTCCTAATCAATTTTTTTAAGCATTCAAAGGTGATTTAAACATTTTTTATTTAAATTTTAAACTTGATCCTGCAATAAAATTAATAGCATGTCTTTTAGCTTTGAAGCCCTTTTGAATTTGAAACAAGAAACTTTGGAAAATTAGGTCTCAGGTCTATGTTTTTAGAAAAACATAGTGACCCACATCAGTCAATACCACCGATGTCAATTACGTCCAACTAAGATTTGATCGATGTCATTTCTACTGATTGGCATTAATTAAGCCAAGTAACTAATGTCAGTATTTCTATCAACATTGGTTACTGTGTAAAAACCATGGCAACCAAAAATGGCAAAAAAAGGTTAGCAAACCAATTTGAAAGAGTTTTAAAAGATCAAATAAGTTTTTTAAGGTTGTAAAATGATCTCTTTCATGTATAGGATGAGTCTTATCCCACCAAGTGTGCCAAGATGTAGAGAGGATTACAAAGCAATTTAGTCAAGCATTAGTCCATAAACAATGAAACATGCATAAAGAACTAACTAACCAAGCCTATCTATTACTATGGGAATTACAAAGGATAACAAGAAACAAATGAAATAAATATGATCCAAAACTCAAAAGTTCTAGTTGATAAATATTTCAATAACATAGAAATAACATAGTAATAATGAATTCTCTAAGAAGAGATGTAGTATTACTCAAGATCACAATACAATTATATGCTTATCTCTGGGAAGAGATGTATGTCTTCACATTTCAAGTTAAATATTCATTTATACACATTTTGAAAGCATGGGGATGATGTGGAAGGTCACCAATATCAAGGGAGATTAAGTGGTTTGGCTTTCAATATTTAAAACAATACAAAATTTGAGGAATTACTATTTTTAGAAACTTACAATTTTTAGACTGCACTATTAAAATTTAAATTTTGGTAACTTATGTTGGATTTTTATGAGTAAAAATTAATCAAAAAAATCTTGATTATATCTCATGATGTTCTTCTCATTCTTATCTTTCCAATGGTTCAAACGGTGAGTCAATTGGAGCTACAGTGAAAAAGTTATGGGTCCCAAAAGTTTCATCATCAATTGGGGTGGAACTGTCACCCGAATTGTCACCTAAATTATTACCTAGATCATTCCTCCCTCCTTGAAAAGAAATGGATCCCATTTCATCAATATTCCCCATCAGGTGTAGTATTTTTGTCTTGATTTGATTCTCTATGAGCCACTCACCTTGGTGGCTAAGCTGGCCCCTTTTGACCACTTGATAAAGCAGAATAAAGCATCCTCTTGTTGTCTTCATCTAGGTGTCCACAATCTGATCCTCTTCCACTGGAACAAAACTCTATGGATCAAGCTCATCAATTTCTAGTTATTCAGCTACAACTGAAGTGTCCAATAGATGTGGGTGATATGGTTTGAGGAGCTCCACATTGAATATTGGATGCAGACCAAGGTAGGCTGGTAGGTTCAACTCAAAAGCATTTTCTCCAACTTTTCTAGTGATGGTGTAGGGACCATATCACAGAGGCTGAATCTTTCTATGTGGGCCTGCAAGTCATTCCTTCTGAATCCACAACCAAACCTTATCACCCATAGTAAAATGGTGTGCAATCTTATGTTTGTCATGGCATTGCTTATACTTTTGATTCATCTTCTCCAGGATGTCATGAAATTATTGTTGGAAGTGTTGCATTTGTTCAATAAACTTTATTTCTTTTACTGCCTTAGATCTTCCATGAGGTGTGCATTCCATGGTGGAAAATAGAATATCTATATCAATTGGTGCCATGGGTTGGAACTCAAAACATACTTGGAATGGACTGTGCTTCGTTGAGCTATGCAACACCTGATTGTATCCATGTTGTATGAAAAGAAGTCCCTCATCCCATGTGCATGCATGTTTGGAGTGATATATCTGAATCATGTGAAAAATCAAGTGGTTTACCACCTCTGTCTAACCACCAGTCTATAGATGGAAGTCTATGGACTTCATTAGCTTGGTATCCATCATCTTCCATAGAGTGGACTAGAAGATGCTCAGGAACCTGCTATCTCAATTTGAGACAATGGACTTGGGGAGACCAAAATGGAGCCATACATGACTAAAATATAGTTGAGTAGTTTCCTCAGCAGATATATTTTTCTTACAAGCAATCATGATAGCCATTTTTGAAAAATGATCAACTACCACAAAAATATAGTCCTTACCATGTTTTAAAGTGGGCAAACTTGAGAGAAAATCCATTGAGATGGATTCCTAAGGCATGGTTGGTTCTGGCAATGGCATGTACAATCCTTGCTTCTTATTTGTTGTCTTGGATATCACACATGGGGTGCAATATTTGAGATATATTTTGACATCCTTTCACATATGGGGCCAGTAGAAGTGTTTTTGAAGAACTACCAATATCTTTTCGATACCAAAGTGTCTAGCTGTCCTACTGAAGTGTGCTTCCCATATCATCTTTTGTTTCTCTAAAATTGGAACACAGATGTGCCCCATATGATAGAGGAAATTATCTTTCAAATATAAATTAGAAACATGTTTACCTTTTCAAATCACTTGATATGTATTACCAAAGGTAGGATCTGATTCATACAAAGCACCCCAAGTGGCAGTCTCATGTCCGCACAGGTCAAGAACTATTGTGAGTGTAGTAATTGGTGAGTGGCTAAAAAAAATCTAAAACTATATTTTATCTCCCCTTTTTGTGTTTTATTATTAGGTGGAATTGCTGAAGATATGTGGCCTAATTTTGGTGCCTCTCATTTCATAGTTTACTTTATGTCTGGATGAATTCCAATGGTCTATGGTCAGTGTGGATGACCATCTCTTTCCCCAAGATGTAGTGTTTCCATTATTTGTAGGCTTACACAATGGCATAGAGATCATTATCATATTTTGGATATTTCTTGATTGTACCAGTGAAAGTTTCACTGTGATATGCAACATGATGGCCATGTTGCATGATGACAGCTCCCATAGGCATATTCAGATGCATCTGTCATCAACTCAAAAGGTTGATGCAAATTTGGCAAGGCAAGAATAGGGGCTGAGCAAAGTCTATTATTCAAATTATCAAATGCCCTTTATTTTATTTCACCCCATTGAAATGTAGCTTTAGCTCCTCCTTTATTCACTTGGGTTAGTGACCAAGCAACATGTGAAAATCCAAGAACAAACCTGCAGTAGAAATTTTCAAGACCCAAAAAGCTGCAAAGCTCTGTGAGAATCCTTGGTGTGGGCCATTCTCGAATAACCCAAATATTTTTTGGATCAACATGGACCCCTTCCTCATTCACAATGTACCTGAGGTACTGAATTGTTGTCATCCCAAATGTGCATTTGTCAAGATTTGCATACAACTTATGCTCCCAAAGATTTTGAAGCACCTTACAAACATGTTGCAAATGTTATTCCCATGTTCTGCTATAGATGAGTATGCCATATAAGTAGACAACCATGAATGAGTTGGTGAAGGGTTGTAGGATGTCATCCATCATCCTTATGAAGGTTGCAGGTGCGTTAGTTAAGCCAAAAGGCATAACCAACCATTCAAAGAGCCCCTCCTTAGATTTGAATGCAATATTCTAGACATCAGTGG
The DNA here is from genome assembly GCA_037957365.1 of Torreya grandis. NCBI lineage: Eukaryota > Viridiplantae > Streptophyta > Pinopsida > Cupressales > Taxaceae > Torreya > Torreya grandis. The sequence continues at coordinate 459,672 of JARHVA010007131.1, forward strand.
GATCGATGGGAATTTGGTGATAACTAGATTTGAGATCAATTTTGGTGAATAACTTCACACCATGGAGCTGGTCCAGCAGGTCATCAATCTTGGGGAGAGGGTAGTGATTCTTCACAGAGATTTTATTTAGGGCTCGATAGTCAATGTAAAGCCTCCATGTTCCATATTTATTTGATGCCAAGACAATTGGGCTACCACAATGTAAAGAGCTTGGCCTGATGTGACCCTTTTGGATCAATTATTGAATCTATCTTTTTATCTCATCATTCTCTAAAACTGATCTACAATACACAGGACTGTGAGGCAAAGGTGATCCTAGGATCAAATCAATGGAATGTTTTACCTAGCAATGCAGTGGAACTCTTGTGGGTGACTTGAATAAGTCATCATATTCTCCTATGATTCATCTTATCTAATTTTGTTGTTGTGTTGATTGTGTAGTAAGGACTGCAACATTGGCCTTCTTGGATTTTTGTGGTTTGACCACCATGAGAACAAATTGCTTTGTGTTCTCCACCAATCTCTTGCATTGCTTAGTACTAATCATGGAGATAGATGTGGGAGGTGTTACCTCTGGTACCCTATAGTTCCATGTTCCAAGAGTGAGGGTGATCCTTTGGGTTCATGATTCATAGATGCCATGTCACTCATACATGAATGACTGACCAAGGAGTACATCAAAAACATCTAGATTGACCACATCACACAAGACTTCATCTTGGAATGGTTTTATAGCATATGAAAGAAGACACTGATGGGTGACACAAAGGTCTCTCCTTGGGATCAACCATCCAATACTGTAGGGCTTTGGATGAGGCTTCATGTATAGATTTAGACTTTTCACAACTTTAGCAGAGACTAAATTCTTTTGACTCCAACTATCAAGAATGAAATGCAAAGGCTTACCTTTTACCCATAATTTGGTGTGAAACAATCTTTACTTGTCATCTAGTCTTTCCTCATGGGTCTGTGATGAAGCGATGATGGTGTCAAGCTCAACATATACAATTTATTCTTCATCCTCTTCAACTGTGGGTTGTGTATGAGGTAGAGTAGTAAATGTCAAGTATTGTGACTTAGAAAGTAGTGACTTGATGTCTAAACATTCTTGTTTGGAGTGAGTTCCAATTTTGTGGTGATCACACCATTTTCCAGCCTTCCCCTTCTAGGATTTCTTATCTTGAAACTCTTTCTACTTCCAATTTTGGCTTTTTGTTTGACCTTCCTTGTCACTTTTCCATTTTGAGGGTTGATTCTTCGTATTCTTTCTACCATGCTTCTGTTCACTCTTCACTATGAATTTGTATGCCTCACCTAGGGTTTCTAAATTGAAGAGTTCCATTTCCCCCTGTGTGTACCATTGTAGTCCACCACAATATTTGAGAGTCTTATGTTTCTCACTTTCTTGAATGCCCAATCTTGTAGACAAAGAATGAAAAATGTCTATGTAATCTTGAATAGATTGGTCCTTACCTTGGTGAAGTTGTTACCACTGTATGTATCGATCATCATATGCTCCAATGGGATAGTATTCTTCTTTCACCACTTCTACAAAATCATCCCATGTAGGTTCTAGCTCAGGGCCAATGTCATCTATACTGAACCTCTTTTTATACACTTCCCACCAGTTTTTCACGGGCAATGATGCTTTCAAAAGAGTAAAAGTGATCTTTTCTCCATTGGTGAACTTATTTATAGAGAAGTAGGAAGACAATTGATCCAACCAATTTTCTACTGCATCAGCATTGATTTTGCCTTAAAATGTAGGAATATCAAAATTTACCTAAACCTTGAAGGGTTTTGGGGCACTGAAAGGACATTCCCTGGATGAGGAGCTAGGATGTGTAGCCACAGAGCTAGAATTTCCCATCAGGAGTGTTTGAAGAATTTTGACAAATTGTTGCAGCATCTATGCTTGTTTCCATTGGAGGGATTCATTCACTATTTCCTTGAAATTATCAGATGTCTCATTGTTGTCTACCATTTAAAGTCATTTGGAGAAAATAGGTAGAAAATTTGAAAGCTCTGTTGTTTCCCACCCTAGCTTCTTATAGCCTAACCTCATCCTCGGGATCATACACTCTCAAGACACTGCTATGATACCACTGATCCAAAAGTCAAAAGTTCTGGTTGATAAATATTTCAATAACATAGAAATAACACAGTAATAATGAATTCTCTAAGAAGAGATGTATTATTACTTAATATCACAATACAATTATATGTTTATCTCTAGGAAGAGATGCCTATCTTCACATTTTGGGTTAAATCTTCATTTATACACATTTTGAAAGCATGGGAAGGATGTGTAAGGTCACCAATCTCAAGGGAGATTAATTGGTTTGACTTCCAAGATTTAAAACAATATATAATTCAAGGAATTACTATTTTTAGAAACTTACTATTTTTTAAACTGCACTAATAAAATTGAAATTTGGGGCACTTTTGTTGGATTTTTGGGGATCAAAATTCATTGAAAAAATATCAATTCTATCTCATGACATTATCCTCATTCTTAGCTTTCCAACGGTTCAAACGACAAGTCAATTGGAGCTACGGTGCAAAATTTATGGCTCCCAAAAGTTCTATCATCAATTGGAGTGGAATTGTCACTCGAATTGTCACCTAAATTATTGCCCGAATTAGAAAGCAACACCATATTACCTTCCCAAATGTATTCACCATACCCATGTGGCTAAAAATCATGTTCTCCCTTGATCAAACATCCTTTTTTTTGTCAACAATGGTGGTAAGCTCTTCCAATGCCTCAAGAACACTCCATAAAACCTAGGCTCTTGATGTGAAATCACTAAACTAGCCTATCAATGAAGCTTTGTGAAAATAATTTAGAATTATAACTTTACAATGTTCAAGCTTTGAAGATATTTGAGCATAATAACCTTGCAGCAAAATATCTTAGAAATGATGTTCATGGCCTCTCTATTTATAGATTTTTGAGATTGGTCAAGATCAACCTGAACCATCCATCTTGAGGTGAAGATGTGTGGCTAAGGATAATCCTAATATTTGAAATTAGATCTATAATTATCTTCATCATGACCTTGGAAGAAGGGGCATTGAAGAGGCATGGGAGGCATTAACTAGGCATGGGTGACCCATAATCCTGATATTTTATGCACTTATGGCTTGATGGATGCCACCCTATAGATGATGTCATTAGGTGATGCAGATAATAAGAATCAATTTTCAAAAATAAATATTCAACAACTCTCATGGAAAATCTAATTAATCCCTTGATTTGGATTAATTATCCTTAAACAAGGTTAATCAACATTTGTGCAATTATTTGAAAATAGACCCTCAACTAATCAAAATAGTTATAAAGTCATAATACTATGTCATAATTTGACTCAGGAAGAATTAGAAGTTGACGCTACATGCATTGGAATCGTATTCCCATTTAAGATGTTTCCAACACAAAAAAACAAAGGTACATGATATGCACCAATGAATTAGAAGGAAATAGTAATCCAGAGCACTAAATGGCGAAATGGTCATTTTGACTCAAAATGATCTGATCAAAGTTAGCTGGCCCATAAAATGCATTGCCCTATTTAAGGATACTTTGACATAAATTGGCACTTATAAATTACAAGTTTGAACCATTTAGCGTGTTTTATGTATTTTGACCTAAAATGTGTATTTGAGTAAAATTTGAGTAAGATTGAAAATTTTAACACAAATGGTGTTAGGAATTGGATGTCTACAATGACAAGCTAAAACTTGAGGATTGGGACTTTTTCATTTATATAATAGGTACCCCATTATTCTCAGAAGTAACATGATAAGTGCAATGAAGAGATGTGTTTTAGAAAAGAGGGACAAATATTAAATGATATTAAAATTCCCTTGGGATTTATATCAAGAATATTCCATGGTCATGAAAATAATTAAATAAAAAAAAATTCCTCCACAAAATGATGGAAATTTTGTGGCATAACCACAACCTTGTAATAATTTCCATTTGGAGATTTTTTTAACATGTTCACTTGAGTGAAGCTATATTGAATTATATTGATATGTACACATCAAAAATAGAGAATCGATTAAAAATATTCCACCATATGTTATTGAGTATTTCAAAATATAAATTATCATTGATTGTTGACAAAAAATATTTTATGTTACATGCCCATAATTTGAAACAATTGACTTTTAGCTTAAGTATTCATTAAATCATAAATGGAAATAGTTCTTCATTGGATTATCTATCGCTTATAAAATCTATTATTCACATATACCCTTGATTATTTTCAATTTTCATGTGAATATTCTACTAAATATGCATCATTATAAAAGGCCAATTTTTTTTACAAGAATTGATCAACACTTGAAAGAGGATCTCTACAAAAATAGGTATGAACAATTTTGTTCAACATCTATTATTCTCATTTTTGACCTAGTTAAAATTCTTCCAATAAAATCCATTCCAAAATATTTTGGGCCATAATATGGTTTGATCATTCAAAAGAGATTTAAAACTATTTCTAAATTTCACCTTTTAGAGAGATTTAATGTATTGAGTAACTCATGTATGTATTTATAAGAAAAATATAATTTCATTCTTCAACCTATTTGTATGTGAAAAATAGTTCATCTTTAATACATTGGATCCCTCAAAAGTTTTTTTTATTTATTATTATACTACATATTCTATCTTTTTCTCAAGCACTAATATTTTCCCTTAACAATAACAACAAGAATAATATTATGCAGTCCCAACATGCTATGAAAAACACATTTTAAACTGAATTGAATGTATTTTTTATTTCTAAAAAATACCAAATGCTCCTTTTTAATTCTTGTTTGTGTAGTGGAAAAACCTTAGAGTAACTATCAAAGAAAGAACAAAAAATATATAAGATAAAGGCAATGCTTAAAATTAATAAAGATTATTAAAAAATGCAATAAAAATAGATATGAGATGCATATGAATCAACATCCTCATCATCACCCTCTCATTACATGAGCTCAACACTTTCCTTGCTATATGGATCTCATTAAATTCCTATTTTTTTAATTCTTATTAAATATTTACAAATTACTATGGGGTTTAATTGGGACTAAATTTTCTCATAATTATGCTCCTTATATGATCTTCATTTTCACCTCCTTTTTATTTTGAGAAATGAGCAACAATGCAAGATCATGTGTACATTCAAATTACGAAAAATAAGAAAAATGTATACCTTCATGTATGATTAACCTTTTATTTCAAATTTAATTCAAAAATGATCAAAATCAATACATATGTTAAAAAAAGAGATCAAAATCTACATTCCATGTATCAATTTCGTATCTCATATATACATTAATATTTATTGTAAATTTACATCTACATTTTATTTGTCTTCATTTCTTTCCACGTGCCTTAAAGAAATGTTGTTGTAATTTTCCAACTCCTTTCCTTTCAAAGTTCTTTATCTTGTTTTTAGTGTCATTCTATCCTTGTCACTTGTTACAATCTCTCTTTGTTACTAGGTGTTGCTAACATAATTTATATGTTTACCACACAAAATAATGCAAGTTATAAAAAATGTTATTATTATTCATTAAACTATTTAATATTGGAATGATTTCTAACATTTTCTTCATTTTTTTATAGGCTCTCCCAAGAAATAATTATTTTTTGAAGATATATAAGTTAGAAAATGTCATTAAAAAATGTATTATTTCATTTAAATTTAGTGCATGTTTCCTTTACTATTATATCATTATCATTATCATTATCATGTAATTTATAACACAATAATGGTCTTCAATAATTGAACACCATCAAGATGCATCATTAAATCAAGAAAAATAAGAGAAATGTATACCTTGTTGGTGTGAATAGGGTTATTTCTTATCTAGTTCCACCATTAGGGGTGAATAGGGTTGTTTCCCTAACTAGTTCCATTGATTGATTCCTTTCACACCTCATCTAGTTCAGTTTACTTAGGTGTTTGTCTCACCTCATGGGATTATGACACTTGTCACAATCCTATGCAGGGTTGGTGAGAAGTTTGTCACACCTCACAAGATCATGACACTTATCACAATCCTGTGTAGGGTTGGTGAGAGGTATTTAGTATAAATACCTCCTATGTAAGCTTGTTTTGTTACACCAATTGAATGAATGATTCATGCATTGACTTGAGTTCAGTATTTCATTCTCATTCCCTAATCTACGTGCTATCTTAGGCCTATTAGATTCTTGACCAATCATTCATGGTACCAGAGTAGCTTAAGGTACATAGGGTAGCCTAGTAGAGATTATAATCTAAGAATTTATCTCATAGTTCGTATGCTCTTCTCTTGCATTCGTAAGGGTGGTCCTGAGAATTAGAAAGACATGAGAAAAATAGTCAGATTCTGGGGGGAGCTTCCTTTTGAGTGTTTGAATGTTTAAATTTTAGGGCCTTTTTTGGCATTTAAGAAGCACATTGGAGCTCACTATTACGTCTAGGCATCTTGAATCACTCTCAATTAGTTTCAATTGAGTATTGGAGGATTCATCATCAGGGGATTTTTGTATCATTTTTGCATGCATTTGGGGGATTGAAGGAGTGAGATTTGAATTCTTTTCCAAAATTCATTTTTTTCCCCTTCAAATTGTAATTTTAAAAATAAAAAAAAATCTCCCTCAAATCAATTTCTCAAAATTCTGGTTTTTTCCATTTTTTTGGATTATTGTAATTTTTATTTTTTTTAGTTTTTTGACCAAAGAAAAAGAAATTATATTATTGTCAAATATAGCCATATATATATATGACTATATTTGACTATAATATAATTTCTTTTTCTTTGGTCAAAAAACTTAAAAAAATAAAAATTACAATAATCCAAAAAAAAAAAGAAAAAAACAGAATTTTCATATATATATATATATATGGAAATATTAAAAAAAAAATCACAAAGCTTTTTCAAAAAATATTAAAAAAAAAAAGGTTAAAAATAAATAAATAAAATAAACAAAACAAAGTTTGTTTTAAAAAAAAAAAAAAAAACAAACAATCGCATGAAAGTTTTTCATGCAAATTTTTTAAGGCCGTGTCCTTTGGTAAGTGAGGCCATGGCCTTCCCCAAACTGTTTTGGCCATTTCCCACGCCCAACCTCCACACAAGTTTCATTTTTTTACGTTATTTTTTCAATAAAAATGAAAAGCTTTTTTCTCTATTTTTTTTTTAATAATAAAATTATGTGTATTTCATCATACAAAAAGAATCCAACAACTACTTATCAGCGTTTTGCAAATTTTGGGTTGGAGAAAATAGAAGGAAAAATAAAACATCAAAAAAAAAATCTTTCAAGTTACTAGTTTTTTGGACCAAATTTTTGGTTGAAGGCAAAATAAATAAAAAATATCCACTTTTTTCATGTTGGGTTGTTTGTAAAAATTGATTGGGAGTCCAAATTTGATTGGAAATTTTGGTTTTTGCACATGGAAAATGCTAATTTTTTCAAAATTTTGAAAAATTGGACCAGAATTGATAGCCCACCTACAATAGTCAAACTTGGCTGGTAATTCAAATTGGAATAAAATTCTAGTTTTTCCACACATGAGAAATGATTTTATTTTATTTTTTATTTTATTTTAAATGGTCAAATTTGGCAGGGTCTCTAACTTTGGCAGCATCTCTAAACTTGGCACATTTCTCCAAATTTGGTGGCATTCTCTAAATTTGATGGATCACCAAACCTGGTGGTAGTTCTACTAAAGTTGGTGGATTTCTAAAATTAGTGACAATTTTGCTAAATTTGGCAACATGGTAGATGGACCCCTCTCCGTTGGCACTCTTGAATTTGCAATTCAACTTCAAATGACCTTACCCTGATCACAGGACCTCTGATTTTCGAGCAATGTTTTTTTATTTTGGTATTTTTTGCCCTCTACATGGTGGCATAGATAGTTTCTACATTTGATTATTGGTTTTATAGCAGTTGGTATTTTTTCAAAAGCTTTACAAGCATGTCATCTATTTTGGACCTCTTGAGACTCAGTTTGGGCTCATTCGAAATCTATTTTGAGTGATTTTTTTTTGGAAGTGCATATTTTTTCATATACTTTATAGATATGGTATCATTTTATATCATTGTCATATAAAATTGTCACTTAATTATTGTCACCTTCTTTTGCTAAAGTGTACACCAATTATAATCTACCACTTAGCCATTATTGCAAGTGAAATTTGTAACCACACTAATTTTAAAGTGCCAAAATTATTTTTGCTTGGGGGGATTTTTGATTGAATAATTTCTTTGGGGGGTACTCTTGTGATGATCTTTTCTTTGTTGATTCTAGTCATGGATCCTAATTATTGGAAACATAAATGTGAGTTTTGTGGAAGTAAAAAGCATACATATGATTATTATATTGACAAAAAAATTGATGATCTTCATGGACTCATTCAAGTTCATGAAATGAGGCAACTTTATATTGTCAATAACATTAGTTTGCCAGAATCTCATGGCCTTGTCTTAGAAAAGATTCAATCAATATTTACTAAACTTCACTCAATCATTTATCCTAATCACATTGGTCAAAATTTTATGGTGACAAATTCTACAAGTATTCATGAGTTGATAGTTTTAACTCAGTCATCATTGACACATTTTGTAAATGCACTTAATTCTCCTATGATTAGTTCTCTCGCTGATGGTGAGTACCATACACACATGGTCCCTAAACTTGAATTGTGCATTACTCATGATTGCATCAATTAGAGTTTATCATCTATAGACATCAATTTGGAGACATCTCAGTATTCTTTGGAGGACTCATCCACTCCTCCCTCTCTTATTTTTAGTATTTCCATGCAACATGACATTTCTAATCGTCTAGATATAGCTCTTTGGGATAACTACTTCCCAGATATTGCAAGTTTTTTTTATGAGTCCCATCTTTCAAACTTAGAAGACACCATTGAGGATATTCATTTCCTCTTTCATGAAAACTTCTCTAAAGCTTCTTCTTTTTTAGATGATTTGAGGATGCATTCAGACTATCTTGCTCTTTCCTTACCTACAGTGACATTCTTTGTAGCTATTCATGAGTTGACAATCTGAATTTAGTCCTCATTGACACCTTCTATAGTAATACCAGAATCTTCTTGGTTTAGTTTTCTTGCTCATAGTGAGCCTCAAACATCTATGATTACTGTCCCTGAATCTTCTATGGTATCTAATCCATCATATTAGCATTTGTCACAATTCAACACTAGCTTAGATATCATTGCACATCATTTGGAGAAGACATCTTTGCATAAGGCATTCTCATATTTGGATCATGTTCTTCATCCATTTCCACTTGGCTTTGGATTTTCATCCTTTGGCATTGACATGGTGACACTTGAACAGCTTCCAAAGACCTCCATCTTGAGACTTCCTTTCTCACATTACTTCTTAGAGTGGGAGTTTCTTCCACATCGACCATCGGCCTTATTTCTTCCCAAAGGGAGAAATGTAGTTTGTCGACATTGGATCATCTTCAATATGCATCTTTTGGCATTCACCATTGGCACAAGATTTACTTCATTATGGGGGGCGGGGAGGATCATAGTCTCCCATTTCCTTCATCATGGGGGTTTTATTGATTATATATTTGGATTTCACACTTAGGAGGTCTTGTTGATACCTCCTTCCATCATTTGTTTATGCTTTTTGCTTCTTTTATCTCTTTTGGGGAGGAGATTTTTCCTATGATTTTTTATATTTTCTCCAATTATGAGAGTCTATTTTGTACATGTGTACCTCATCAGGCCTTATTTCCAAGACCCATTTCTTATTCTCTACATGATTGAATAAACCCCTAAGTTGCACTTAAGGGGGGGGTGTTGGCATGAATAGGGTTATTTCCTATCTAGTTCCATTGTCAGGTGTGAACAAGGTTATTTCCCTAACCAGCTCCAATAGTTGATTATTTTCACACCTCATCTAGTTTAGTTTACCTGGGTGTTTATCTCACCTCATATAATTATGACACTTGTCATAATCCTATGTAGGGTTGGTGAGAGGTTTGTCACACCTCACAGGATCATGACACTTCTCACAATCTTATGTAGGGTTGGTGATAGGTATTTAGTATAAATACCTCTTATGTAATCTTGTTCTATTACACCAATTAAATGAATGATTCATGCATTGCCTTGAGTTCAATATTTCAGTCTCATTCCCAAATCTACGTGTTATCCTAAGCCTATTAGATTCTTGACCAATCTTTCATAACTTCATGTCATATTAACCTCTTCTTTAAAATTTAATCCAAAAAAGATCAAAAGCAATACTTAAGTTTTAAAAAAAAGATCAAAAGCTACATTCCATGTCTCAAATTCATCTCTCATATATACTTTAATTTTTATTTTAATTTTACATCTACATTTTATCTGTCTTCATTTCTTTCCATGTGCCTTAAATCAATGTTGTTATAATTTTCCAACTCCTTTAATTTCAAATTTCATTGTCTCACTTTTAGTGTCATTCTATCCTTGTCACTTGTTTTAGTCTCTCTTTGTTACTAGGTGTTTCTAACATTATTTATAAGTTTACCACAAAAAATAATGCAAGTTATAAAAAATGATATTATTCTTAATTAAACTATTTAATACTAGAATGATTTATAACATTTTATTTAATTTTTTTATAGGCTTTCCCAATAAATTATTATATTATAAAGATATATGAGTTAGAAAATGTTGAAACAACCCCCCAAAAAAAATTCAAATTTGTATAACGAACTATGTTTTTGGATGCGTACTAGACCCAATTTCCTCGCTTGCTGATGCAAGTGATAATTTTTTAGTGCACTCATGTATGCACAACTTAAACCAAAGGAGGTGAACTAAGGTAATTAGCTAGAGATAAATGCACAAAAAAGGTGTTATGAGGAAGCATGTTACCTTAATATATGTTTTATAGAGATCAAGGAATATCAGTGTATGCATACATGGATAGGCATCGATTGACATATATGACACTCATACCTCCATAGAGGACTGCTTTAAGGTCCTTAACCCTACGTAAATAACTCACTCTCTTTAGTGGATCTTAGTCCCACTTGAGGATGGTTATGTTCAAATATTAATTTATCTAGGAAGGATAACTCTAATATCCTAAGTTATCATTTGGGTTAAAATGGGTTTATAAACCCATAATTAAACATGATATTAGAAAACTAATCATAATTAACAACAAAAAATCAATTCAACACATGCATATATAATCAATCATGCAACAAAAATATTATTACATAAAGAGAAAAACATATTTAAAAATCAAGGTTTCACAGTGCTACCAATCGAAATCATAATCACCTCACAACCTTTAAGGTCACCACACCATTGCTTTAATAGTTCACACAACATTTATTTATTAAACATGGATGCTTTTATTTAGAATAATGATTAATAATATAATTATGATCAATATCATCATTCATCAAATAAACTTAAGATAGTCTAAAAATGAATCCATATAACAACATTGTATTGGCATAGCCAATATGACATCAAAAAATAAGAAAGATCAATACATATTTCATCCAAGGTATCTAATTTAGTTAGTCCTTAATTATCTAATCATTTAAAGAGAAAGAATATATATATATATATATATATATATATATATATATATATATATATATATATTTTAAGTTATTGTTGGTTAACTATATAAGAAAATAATCAATTCTTTTCATACCATGTTTTCATTATCATCTAAGGAAATGTATACATAATTAACCTTGACATTCTAGAATTGAAAAAGTATAGTTAAACTCATATCTAATTGAACTAGAAGAGAGCAATAAGTAAACATAATATGACACAAACACATACAAAGAATCCAACCAAGTTTCAAGTTGAGTAGAACCCAAATCAAATGTTCCACTTAAGGAACTTTTACAAATTATATTAGGCAAGCCATGGGTAGCAAGGTAATCATGTTCAGCTATCATAAGGGGAAGAGAAAACACATGTAGTCCAAGGAAATAAAAATCAGCAAATATGCATGCCTTAGTTATAAATTTATGCAATATCAAATGAAGTTGAAATGCTATTTGACTTTCTCATTTCATCTAATTGATTCATGATGGCAACATTATATTCAAACAATCCATTTAAGACCTTTCAACTTCATTTTATTACCTAACTAAGCTAGGTAGAAATGCTATGCATTATTTATGAGTATTTTATTTAAGTAAATAAAATAGGTCAACTTATAATTAATTTATTATCAAACAAAAAAAAAATTAATATCCTTAAAATCTAATATATACAATGTACATACCTTTATACGCAACCAAGTATGTCTGAAATATGTATTAGAAGGGAAGATTCTGATTAGGTTTTTGCATACACCAACAACTAGTAATATTGAATATTTTATGCATAGTTGGAAACAACTAAGTAATCCCATATACCATGCATCTATGTAATTATATTCACAATATATAATGTGACAAATCAAAGATAACTATTAAACTAGTTTACATGCTTAAATTAAGACTATGTATTTATGATTCAAATCAACATAATATATATCTAATTATCTATATAATCTAACCAAAAAATTATTCCTACATTAGAATAGAAAACTCAATATTCTTATCAATTATACACAATATTATTTTAAGAAATCTTGTGCAATTGTCTAAGTAAATCCTATTTAGGATAACGCCAAATAGATCTAATTTGAATATTCATATAATCTAATTAAACCAAATAATTGATATCATAATAATTAATTTGGGTTAACAATACACAAGATCCCATGTCAACTCAATTGATTATAAATTAGTGTTGGAAGAGTAATTATACAAATAAAATTAACATAATTCTTTATTGATATGAAAAGAGTGAAAATAACTTAATGTACATGAAGTGAATTACCTTCAACAACATCTCATTTAACCTCTTACCCTTCTAAGAAATATTTAACTTCTCATTTATTTTATGCATCAACACAGGTTAGTAATAACATGACCAACTAATAATGAATCAAGATTGAATACTATCTAATTCAATATAATTATTGTAATAAACTAAATAAATAAAATATAATTAAATAGTTACCAAATTACTTTACACATACATGAAATCACGAAAGCATGGAGTATAAAGTGAATAAATTAGACAAACCCTCCTAACCATCCATATGAGCCCAACCATCAGTGGCCCTTACCACTCCAACTATCAATAGGATGGTGGTTGCCATAACTAGGGTCATGAAAGAAATTCTGAGCAATAAGATTTCTAACTAGAGGACATCTCGACAACAAAATAATACAAATAAAGAAAAATATTCCATTTTTAAGTTAATAAGAATAATTAATATATCTTTGATATAGATCAGAAGAAGGGATGTCTATCATGACTACCAAATGATATAGAATGGAATAACAATTAATCTATTCTATAGTTTTTGAGATAATCACCTTGTATCTTTGTCTAAGTTTATAGTCAGTGTCAACCATCCTGACTACCAATTTATACCAAGTATATAATATACCAATTATTTTAATCATTTGATTCTAGTCTAGGAATGCTAACTAGGAAAATATAATAAAATCACAACCAAATTAAAAATAATGTCAAAGTCACTTAGACAAATATAATAATTCATACTAGAATTATAACATTTCCAATGTTTACAGTTCAACACAAACCCAAGTATTCCATAAATACAAATGAAAACTCATTAAGACTTCTTACATGCCCTCTTTGACCCAACAAAATATAACCATACCTATTCATGACATCTTAATGGAGGTGAGATTTTAAGTCTTACGCGTGATCCAAACATAAAAAAATAACAAACTTAATCATGCCCTCAAGATTCATCAATATGTCTAATTAAACCACCAGCCAATCATCTCTAAATATTTAAAATATAGTCAAAGTTTAACACCCAGACTCATTCAATTATGCCTTTAAGAATCATGACACAAAGATATTAAATATAGTAAAGGATAAAACAAACACAATAAAATTTTAGCTCCAAGGCCATGACATAAGCATGCACAACCAAGATATATATAGAAACCCTACTACCAATCATTTAAAATGCAATCAAATTAAATACATGCCCAAAGACAGTCATAAACCCCAGTCATAAATATTTTCCAAGACTCCAAAGAAAACTATTAAAAGTAATAACATTTATTTTTGAAGAATAACATAGTTGAATAAAGAAGGAATCCATATTTCTCATAAGTAAATATGGGAACTCATTCAACCATAAAAGTGAAACCCAATCAAAATCAAAATCCATAGACAAATAGTAATTAAACCAATACAAATTCATCCCAAATAAAAATAGACAAAACTAGTTCCATTCTTGTAACAAATTGAGATAAATGAACATAGTTATATCAAAGTGAAGAAATATGAATCAAATACACAGTCAAAATATATAATGGTTGAGACCCATCTTAATACCATAAAGAGTTATTAGAAAATTGATTTGGATTGATAAATCAAGAAAAAACATAGTCACATTATACAAATAAATAGAGATTATCATGTGTAACACACACAAAACTCTTCCAACTAAAATTATTGAAAACCCCAATTCAAACTCATACCATAGCTTATAATGAAAAACATAGTCATTTTCATGAAAAACCTAACTAACCATTAAAATCTTTACATGCAACTAAGAAAGAATGTTGTGATTTAATAAAACCAAAAACACACAGTAAGATATCGACATATGCATAATTGGATTTAATCGAGGGCCAAGTCCATAAAATAGTTGCACACAAAAATACGATGGCATAAATATAATGAATAAACCAAACCATGAAACCTTTACATAGGTTGGATAAATACATATAAAGACACACACACACACACACACACACACACACACACACACACACACACACACAGAGAGAGAGAGAGAGAAAGCAAGGTAAGAAAACCACTAGCCTTTTATTTATTTCATAGAATAGACAAACCCTATGGGGTATCCAAACATAAAAACAATGAAGCATTTCTACACACTCAGAGTCTAAAATAAAATGTTCAAGATTTAATAGAAAACTAATGGATATGAAATAATAGAATAACCGTATATATATCCAAAAATGCCAATATCAACCTACATCAAATCTTTTGAAGGTTTGCATATGCATCTAAAAGTCCTAAGACTTCTGGCTATGTATGTAGCCTTTTTTATTTTTCCAAGAATTCCTCATTAAAATAAAATAACTAGGTCAAAATATATCTTATCTAAAAATGCAAAGAAAAATCTCAAAATCTAATATGATAGAAACTGAACCTTCAACTTTTCCAATCTATGAGTCCAAAATCTAACATGACTGTCATAAAAACTATTCAAGTTTCATTATTTTCCTCATTTATTTTCCATCTTCATAACACCACCAACTCTTCTCATCCATCTCCTAACTCCCCATATCATCCATCTAGTTTCCACATACCCATTTAATGTTTGCATTGAATGTGAGGAGAGAGAAATACTCTTACACTCCCTAATGCAATCTCCCACTAGATTCTCCATGAATCCAATGGTCATTAATTGACCTATCCTAAAATATTGATCCACCAACCCAAAAATCTAACCAATGAAAACATATGTTAATATTTTAACCACACAAATTATTAGTAATAATAATGATGATGATGATGATTAAAATCTCAACACCCACGATTTATGTTGCTAGTCAATAATTAAACCATAAATTTTAATAAACTAATTATCCATAATATGCTATCGACCTTATGTCAATTAAAACAATAAATTTAACCATTTTTAATATTAATGTTAATTCCATTACATAATATAGCCAAGCCATGTAATAACCATGTCACCACCTTATTAATATAAGGTTCTTATATAGTATAAGAAATAGTCCAAGGGGTACCAGGGGTAGGTCTAGGTAGGTCCTTAGGTAATTATTTCAATTAAATGATTAAAATACATGTAGGTATGTAAGAGTAAAATGGAGTTTAAACAAGAGCAAGAAAGAGTTAGTTATGGAGATGGAACAAAAGACTGTGGCCATAAACCAAATAATAAAAAATAATGACTTTATGACAACAAGATAAATGCACAAACAACATATAATAAAATTCAATAAGTACCAATGTCATGTTAATGACATAATTGAAAACCAACCGAGATGTCCAAAGGATGGAAAACATTATAAAAAAATAAGTATACATGTTGGACTTATCTGATTGCTCAGTATTTTCTTCAATATTGGGTGTACTATTGCCATCATCTACCTAGCTCATAAGATAGTACCTATAACCACAAAATTACATCAATAGTACCATGCCAAAAAACTGATAAACAATTATAGAATCAAAATGTCATCAATGGTAGTAATAATTTATAAAATTATCAAGTGCAAAATTAAACATGTAGTCCAAATACCACTGCAGTAAGTCTAACATATAATCCAATTGAAGTAAACAACCAATAGTTAATTATACAATAATAATAATAATAATAATAATAATAATAATAATATTTTAATAGTAAAATGGATTATAAAAAGGTGGGGTCATAACATCCTTCCCCCTTGAAATAGATTTGTCCTGGTGACTTAGTCAAAAAGCCATACATAATGTTGCCTAAAAAGATGTGCATATTTTAAATTAGTGTTTATTTCATTTAATGGGTCTCATTACACCAAAACCTATTGTATATCTCTATTTTGTAGCTTAATACTATGATGGTCTAAGATTTTCACAGTTGCAACTAGATATTTTCCTCTTTTGTGACCTATAAATGAGTCTAATACAAAACATAAGATGGATCATGTATATAATTTTTTAGAAAAGCAACATGAAATACATTGTGAGTCTTTAATAGAGGAGGAAAATCTAGATTGTAATAAAAATGACTAATCTTATGGGCCTGATAAATCATGGAGCTAACTTGGAAGCCTTACCAAAATTTATAGAAAATTTTTGTGGTCTAACATGTAGAAAATCTTTGTCACCCATGCTGAATTCATGTGGATTTTTATTTTGATCAGCATAACTCTTTTGTTGATCTAAATTTGTTTTACATTATGTCTTATTAATTCTATCTACCTTTCATATTCAAATATAAAATTAGGTCCAACAACAATTCTATTTTTCAAGTTGTCCTAATGAATAGAAGTTTTGCACTTATACCCATTTAAATATTCAAATGGAGCCATCTTTATTACATAATTATATGAATTATTGTATAAAAATTTAACTAAATGGAGGTAATATTTCCATTTATTTTGATAATCCATGGCGTACTACACATCATATCTTCAACCACTTGGTTGAGCCTTTCCATTTATCTATTTGTTTCTAGATGATATGAAGAGCTGAAATTCAACCTTGTTTCAAAGGCTATAGTCAAGGTATGCCAAAATATTTAAGTAAATAGCTTATCATAGTCTAAAATAATCACTTTAGGTATGTCATGAAGTGTAACCACTTTTTTTATGAAATGTTTCACAAACACAAAAGCGTCATTCATCAAATTCACATCAATAAAGTGGTTGACTTTAGTGGTGTTTACACATAAATTTTCTTGCCTCATTACCATCAATAATATTCATATTAATTGACACTAATTATGCTAATCTAATTTATCTTAATTCATCCCAAAAATTAATCCCCCCATCCTAACCATTTATCTAATATCCCCCTTCAATTATCCTTCATTTAGTAACCTTATTCATCCTACTTCATTAATTCTATCCTAATCCTTATTATCCTAATCTAATCCTAGTTATCTATTTATATGGGAATTTGTAATTCCCATAACACCACCTACCCACATACTAACCTACACCCTAGCCTTTTTGATATCCCTAGTCCCTAATCACCTATATAATCCCTATCTAACTCCCACCTAATCCTCCATTATCCCTAAGCTAATCAAGAAGCCTCTAGAACTGGAGAAGCTCCTTCATGTTTCTATAAGTCTCTAAACTATATACATCTAAATAATTTAGTATTCTTTAAATAATCCATATCCATTATATATCCTCATCTAATTTTGAATATCAACCCTTGATCTTCCCTCCCAAATCTATATAAGTAAGGCTTCTCCTTCATTAAAGCTAACTAGAATTTTTAGAACATCATTATGTTAATCTAATCCACATAAATAAGCATTCTCATACCCAATCCATGTCATAATAGTCATTAAATCAAGCTTCCAACATCCAACAAGCATGCCATCACATTACCAAATATATGAGTCTAATATGCAATCCCAAATCCACTTGAACATCCTAGAAGGAGGTGATATGAAGAAAGAAATTTGGTAAGGTATACATCATTATTATTTGTTTCATGAATCCTTCCTAATAAGTATTTTGTGTTTTGTGTTTGAATTATCCTATTTACTTCATAGTGTGCACAAAATCCTACTACAAGTGGTTTTATCAATTATTATAATAATAGTATCATGCTTGCTATGTGATTTTGGCATCCTCATAATAAAATCAAGTGAAACTACAACTCACTTATCTCTTGGAATATCATGAGGGTAAAATAGTCTGCCTAAATAAAAATTCTCAACTTTAACCTGTTAGCATTCCAAATATTTTTCCATAAATTCAGCAACATCATGATTCATTTCAGGATAAAAACAAAGCCTTATCATCTTATGAATCATCTTTGTGACCCTTGGATGAGCATAATAAGGTGTTGTATGCACTTATTTAGCACATAATTTATTAATTCACCCAAATTAGGTACATAAATTCTATTTTTATGACTTATAAGGCCATCTATTACAACATAAAAATAAGTAAATCTTTTTGATACAATCTCATCAATCAAACCTACTCTTACATAAGGGCAAAATTCATCAGCAAGCTATTATTCAAAAACATCACTTCTAATATTTCCTTTTAAAACTGATAAGGTAAAAAAATACGTGCATTTGTCAAGTGCATTAGCCACACGATTCTCCTTACTTTTGACATATGATATGTCCATGACAAAATTTATAAAAAATTTCAATCACCTATACTAGAGTGTATTTAAATCATATTAAGAAAATAAATACTCAAGATTATAGTGATCAGACTTCACCTTGAAAGCCTTTCCTAGCAAGAAATTTTTTCATTATTTGAGTGCATGAAAATACCATCAAGTTTCATGTCATGTGTAGGATACTTATTTTCATGATCCTTCAATTTTCATGACTCATAAGACACAACTTTTCCATCTTTATTCAAGATGCCTCTATATCCTTCCTTAGAACCACCAACCCAAACTTAAAAATTACCATTTGGGTCTAGGATGATAAGAATAACTGTTGTTGTAAGAAACACTTTCAGCTTGTTAAATCCTCCTCACACTAAGGGGTCCATACAAATGTATTTCCTTTATGTTATAAAGAGGTAATGGGATAGGCTACACTAGAAACATTTTCAACAAAATACTGATAACAACCAACCAAACCCATCAAGTTATGCACTTCATGCATATTTGTAAGAGAAGACCAATCTTGTATAGATTTAATTTTCATAAGATCAATAGTAATCAAACCTTAGAGATAACGTGACCCAAATAATGAATTTTTTATTTGTAAAATACACATTTAGAGAGTTTTCCATACAAATTATGTTGTATTAATCTTTGCAAGACTAAATGAAGGTGTTGATCATTCTCAACTTTAAATTTAGAATAAATGATAATGTCATCAATAAAAACCAACAAAAACTTATCTAAGAAGTCTCTAAATATTTTATTTATAATATTCATGAATGTTGCAGGTGCATTAGTTAGGCCAAAAGGTAGAACCATGAACTCGTAGTGTCCATATAAATTTCTAAAAGATGTTTTATGAATCTCCTCTTATTTTATTCTTAGCTGATATTTTCTTAATCTCAAATCAATCTTCAAGAAGACTACAACACCTTTAATTTGGTCAAACAAGTCATCACTCCTAGGCAAAGGATAACATTTTTTGATTGTTACCTTATTTAGCAAGAGGTAATCAATTCAAAGCCTTAATGTACCATCCTTATTCTTTAAAAATACCATCAAAGCACCCCAAGGGGACACACTTGGCCAAATGCTTCCACTATCTAAAATTTCTTTTAGCTAAACTTTTAAATCTTGTAAGTCAGCCACATTCATATGGTAGAGGGATTTAGAATCAAGGGGAGATTTAGGCATTATATCAATAAAAAATCAAAATCCTATTTAGGTGGTAAACCAGGTGGTTTATCAGGAAAAACATCCATGAATTCCCTCAATATAAGGGAATTTTCATATACTAACTCCTTTTCCTTGGGTAATTTTTATAGTTAGACTACATAAAGCTTACAACCATTTCTAACAACCCTTTTTAGCTGTAAGGATGAGAGTGTTTTACATATTTTAGGCCCTTGTATACCTTTCAATTCAACAAATTATATAAGGTCATTGATGTACTACACTATTTTTACCACATAATCAAGTGTGTCTTGAGGTTCACGTAACCAATCCATCCCAAGGATGAAATCATAAGACCCTAAAGTCATAATAAAAAGATTCACCTTGGTCTTAAAGACACCAAGATAAAGTTTCATGTATTCCAAGCATTCAAGAATAGGCAATTTTTTTCTAGTACCCAACCCAACCTCCCAACCTTTTCTTATCAAGGTAGGTTTGATTTTACATTTTCTTGCACCAAAAGAGAAATAAAACAATCAATTTCACTTGAATTGATAAAAATAATCAAGAGAAAACCATTTATTATACATCTAGTTTCAATTAGAGTGGCTTGCAAGTTAGCATTATGATTATCAATAACAATGTATACCTTGTGATTGGCTACTTACCCTGATTTCAATTTAGCATAGTCTTTTTTATAGTGGTTTTCACCACATTCCCATAAAACAAGAGGTCTAGAAGATGCTACTAGAATATTATAATCACCCATAGCAGGTCCACATTGGTTGCTTTGATGTTGTTTCTTATTATAAAAATTAAATTTAAAGTATCCATGGGACTTCAAATTTTTATTTTGATTAGAAAACTTGCTAATTTTTTTTTCACCTAAAAATATGTGGTTCTAATATGATTTTTTAAAGTTATTGTTCATGGGAGAAAGGATTTTCACTTTAGACTACTACCTGCTTGTCTTAAATTATTATCTTACCTTTTGGTGATTTTTTTTCTCAGCTCTATAGGCTAATTCAATTTTTACATCCAAAGTACTTGGATTATTCATATTGATGGCATGCATCAATATTTTATTTAAGCCCATGTTTTAACTTAGTAAAATTGGTTTCTTCGTCATGCATATACTTCACATGATGAAGAAAATTTAGAAACTTATTTTCATACTCAATAATAGACACATTTTCTTTCTTTAAAAGATAAAAATTAATGATTTTATTCTCTTTATAGTTTTCATTCAGGTATATTTTACAAAATTGAGTCTCAATTATAGACCAGAATAGGTTTAAAGGCTAACATCCTTTAATGGCACAAAGGTGATTCCACCATAAAGCTATAGGATCAACCAACCAATAGGTTTCCACCCTAGATTTTACATTTGGTGGCATGTTGCACAAGTTTAAATATTTTTACAAGTGTACCAACCATGCATAGGTTGTGTTATATGATTCCTCACCCAAAAAGGTAGGTGGTAGAAGCTTCTTCATCTCTTCGATGATTGGGTGAACTATGGTCAAAGGCAATTCTTGAATCACAGGCCCTTCTACTTGTCCCTTTTCCAATCTAGGTGCTTCCTCTTAAGATATCCATTCAAGATTATTCAACCTTAGTTATTGGTTATCAATCTTTCCTTGTAACGTATTAATCACCTTCAAGGTTCCATTGAGTATCTCTTCATGCTTGTCGATTGGATTCCCATTGACTACATCAGCATTTGGTACCTCATTATTAATATCATCATTATTCATGGGAAACTATTCTTGGTTAAAAATGGGGACATGGCCATGATAACCCCTTCCTCATCTTCTACCTCTTCCCTATCTAGGTTGACATTAAAATCATTCCCATGGATGTTTCCTCTGTTTAATTACATTCTAACCATCTTGAGAATTACAAGTGATAACTTAGTAGATTATAAAATTTTAAGAAGAAAACTCATTCCCAAAGTTTCCTAGAATATAAAAATGCTCTGATACTAGATGAAACAACCCAAAAAAATTTCATAGTTATATATCATAGTATATTTTTTTGATGCATATTGGATCCAATTTCCTTGCTTGTTGATGTAAGTGATAAACATTCAGTGCACTCACATACACATAACTGGAACTGAAGGAGGTGAACTAAGATAATTAGCTAGATATAACTACATATAAAAAATGTTATGGGGAATCATGTTACCTTAATATATGTTTTATGGGGTTTGAGGTGCATCAATATACGCATACATGAATAGGACTTAAGAGCAATATGTGGCACTCATTTTCTACATAGGACCATTTTTAGGTCTTTAACCCTAGGTAAATACCTCACTCTCCTCATTGGGTTTTATCCCTTCTTAAGGTTGGTTAAGTTTAAATATTATTTTAATTAGGAAGGATAAATCTAACATCTTAAGTTATCATTTGGGTTTAAATAGGTTTATACTAGAAATACAATTTTCTAACCTCATAATTAAACATGATTTCAGAAAAGTAATCATAATTAACAACCAAAAATCAATTCAACATATGTAAATTTATAATCAATCATGCAACAAAAATATTATTACATAAAGAGAAGAACATATTTAAAACTGAAGGTTTCATAGTGCTACCAATTGAGGTCGTAATCACCTCATGACCTTTAAGGTCACCGTACCATTTCTTTAATAGTTTACAAAACATTTATTTATTAAACATGGATTCCAT
>JARHVA010007131.1:487500-517500 GCA_037957365.1 Torreya grandis
TCTCATAAGATATTACCTACAACCATAAAAGTACATCTAGTACTATATCAAAAAACATGAAGTCCAAATACCATTGTAGTAATTCTAACATATAATCCAACCGAAGTAAACAAATAGTAGTTAGTTATATAATAATAATAATAATAATAATAATAACAATATTTTAATAGTAAAATAGATTTAAAAAAGGTGGGGTCATAACAAATGTCTTTAAAAAATGTATCAATTCATTTAAATTTAGTTCATGTTTCCTTTACTATTATATCATTATCATTATCATGTAATTTATAACACAATAATGGTTTTCAATATTTGAACACCATTAAGATGCATTAAATTCTATTTGTTGAGTTTGTTGTATAAAATGTGATTAAAATGTCATCTATATTTTTATAATTTTTTGTCTGTATTTGGTCTCCTTTACCACTCAAAAATTTATCAAGACAATTATTTCACTATATTGACATTTACAATTCAACTCCTTGATACAATGACTCATATTAGAATATAATTGCATGTATTAATTAAACTAAACATATTAGTCATGAATGTTTCTTTTACTTTAAAAGAAAATTTAAATTAGATTATAGTTTCACTATTTTATTCTTTGTACATTTGTTTCATGGTTGTTTTTATAATTATATATTAATATTTAATTGTAATTAGTTAATTTTTACCTAAAAAGAATGATTTTATTTTCAATTTAACAATTTGATGTTTCTATGAAATATTTTCATGTTTACATAAAACAAGCTACAAATAAATAACATGGACGTGGATATCAATGCCTTTGTTAGGTTGAATGAGTATGAAATTTCATAATTTTATTTTACCAAAGTGGAAGAAAAAAATGATATAATTATTGGGGCTCTATCTAATCCTTTGCCTCATCTTGTGGTGGAAGGTGATTACAAGTGGGAGTAAATATAGGTTGGTCGTATGGTTAAATATTTATCATAGATGATGGAAAAAAAGAATATAGTGGGAAAATATGTCCTAATAATCCAAAATAAATTGGTTGACTTTATTATTCATAAATTTTAGTAGTCATTTTGTCTAAATATTTTGAGTTTGGATTAATAGAAGACAATTTAAATACATTTGATTATGTTGATAGATATTTAAACATTAGACTAGTATTCTCCTTTCATATTTGGTGGATGGTCCACATTAATTGTTTTAGGAAAAGTATGATTGACTTATCTTATCCTAGTTTTGAAGCATATCATTTGTTGATGTTGTATCACCCTTATATGCTACTTTAAAAAAAACTATAATTTTTTTTTTTTTTTTTTTTAGAAAATAAATTATAAAGGTAATAGGCTATAGAGATACGCATGTACACCCATGTATGTATATAACTATCCAATGAGAACTTCCATAATTAAGCATATCATATTAATATATTTAAGATAGACAAATTATGATAATGTTGAAACACACCAGGTTATGATTATATAACCTACGGGTTATGAACCCAAATGAAAAAAATTATTTGGGTTTCTCTGAGGCAAGAAAAGAGGCTCATCACAGCCTCAAGACATCTAAAAACCTATAAAATTTCTAGAAATATAGATATGGCATCAAATGGAATCCCTTAATTATCCCTTCAATTTATTTAAAATTCTATCACTATTAATTATAATATTAATTTATTAAAGTTTTTAAATAATATGTATTATACTTATTAAATTTGTTTCTATCTTAATATTAAATTATTTTAATTTTAATTTTTTATGCAATCACCTTTTTATCGTAGCTTGAGCCAAGGTATAATAGTGTCATGAAGGAAATTTTTTTGCTATGATTCCCTCTTACAATATATAATACATATTTAAATGGATTTGTGATTGGTTTCCCTATATGTTAATGGGGTGGTTGAGTTGGCATCAATTCAAGCCTATAGGTCCTAGAGTGCATGGCCTAAACTATTCCCAATAAAGCCTCAAACTAGTCAAGTTTTCACTTTTCACATTTCCAATCACATAGAACGTTCAAAATTGGTCATGGGTTTTACTCATTCATAATCAATCATGATGCCACATGGATTTATTATAACATTTCCTGACTTGTTGTAGGTCTGGTTTGGCTTTCTAAGCCACATGGCATGCTCTCACAATATTTATAACTTATGAGTTTTTATAATCCCAACCCCTCTCTCAATGTCACATAGCATGTGTTTTCTCATTTTCACTCTCACATATTGTAAGGAACCCTACATGGCAATCAAGGACTATAGAGCTACGAGATAAACAAAACATGCCAAATGTCATAATTCATAGTCTCATGAATTTTTGGTAGTTTTTAAGAAAAATATGAAGTGGTAATTATGAGGATGTGAGGAACTTTCACCTCATTTTATGTCATAGCTTTATAGTCTCACAACTTCATTGTCATTTGTGAAACTAAAGGTATTTTCTCTACGTAGGGTTGTAAACCAATCACAGGTGGACATGTATCATATTTTTTGGTCACATGAATTTATCGATTTCTATAAATATTTAAATGGGTCCAAACCATTCCAAGGATGTGAGGTGGTCACATCTCACCATGTGGCTCATTTCTACTCTCACATCTCTTCTAGTTGTGAATGAAATTCATGCCAAGAAAAAGGTTTGTGGGCTTGGGATCCAACCAAAGGGAGATTAGTGTTTAACCCAAGAAAGGACTTATATCGAACATGTCTAAGTTGATGGCCTAAGGTAAGGTTAGGGCTAGCTGCCTACGGGATTAAAATAAAAATGTCTTTCCATGTTTTTAGGAAAGTATGGTTAGGAAAAGATTAAGTCCAAAACTTAAAATGACATTTCCCTTCATGCCCAAAATAGTATTACAACAAGGGTAGTCCATGATATGAAAATTTCCATGTCACCTTAAGGGGATAGATGAGGACTCTACTAATCCATATTATATTTAATCTTGGAAAGTGTTTATTAATGGTGATAATTATCATGCCCATAAATCAACCCTTTCACTTATTGAAAAAGTCAAGGTAGAATCACACCAATTTAATGATGGGGGATATATAGAGTCATGAATGATCCTAATATGTGTAGAGGGGATTTTTAATAGTTCTAAGAAATAATGGGCAAGTCAAATATGAGCAATGCACAAATTAGAAGTCAAAAATCAATATTTTTGAATCATATTATATCAATATGATCTAACCTATCCAATATATTAAATTCTATGAAAAGTTAAATATTCTTAATGTAAATTTATCTAACTCGATTAATTTTATTTTGAATCAATTTATTTATATCTTTTCATGTCCTTAAGATCAAAATAGGTCAAAGTAAAAGGAACAAAACAAACCAAAAGACAAGTAATAAATGAAATTGGAAGCCCAAATATAAATTTGAAATAAATACTAACATACTAACTAAAACATGCACATATGAATTAAAATATAAATTAAATAAGCAAATAACAAATAAGCTGAATAAAATATCTAACTTTACACTGTGAAAAAAAAAACTATTCTAGAAATAAATAAAGAATCATCTATTTTACACTCTATTCTAAAGTTAATATATAAACCAAAATACTAAATAGAAATGGATTCATATTAATCAAAAAGTAATAAAAAATAAAGAAGATTTTAAATTATTTAATCTTGTAAATAATAAATTAAATTAATTTAAATGGTAACCAATAACTAAGAAATAAATAAGGACAAAAAACTAACCACTTAGAGAATAATAAAATAATAATTTAAAACAATGACTAAATTAAAGAGATTTAAGTTAAATAAATAAATAAAGACCAATAAATTAAAACATAAAATGGTAAATAAGACTAAAAATGAATAATGAACAAGCAAATAGAGATTAACTTAAAGAACAAAAAATATAAAATGATATAAATAACTCAAGTGAATAGAAAAGTACAAATATGAATCAAACTAAAATGAAAAGAAGTAAAGTTATCGAAATAAATAGAAGTTATCTAAGTAACATAATATTTAATCTAAAATAATCTAATTGTCACTAAAATAAATAGGAAAGTAAAAATAGAAATAGAAATACATTTAAAATTTTTGATTCTTAAAACAAGAGTCATCTTAGAATTAAATGAATTGATATTTTATTGAGAAACAATAATTTTGAGTACAAACTAGCTTCAAAAAATCATAATTTTTAATTAAAAGATAAACAAAATGTCATGAAATATGATGTTTCATCATTATTAGGATTAAGTACGACTTTTGCACATATGACTACATATCTACAATCATAAAATCCTAAAAAATTTAAAATAATCAGTTTAAGAAATAAATAGGAAACCTAGATATACATGTGCTAAACAAATGAATTAATTTACCATCAAATAATGTATTATTTAGGTATATTTAAAAATAGTTATTTCATCTCAAATATGCTTCCATATAGATGGAAAACTTTCAATATTTAGAGCTCTTGAGTACCTGCATTGTTTCTCTCTTGTACTGTGTCTTTGATATATTTGTAAAGTAATCTCTTTTAGAGATAGTTAGGAAATAAGTTATAATTAACTCAAATGGTTAGTTGTTGATAAGATTAATTTAATTTGTAAATTAAATTAGTTAACTTCATAAATTAACTTTATAAGTTAGACTTAAAACTATATTAAGAGTTCAAATTAAATTAATTTAGTAGACTAATAACATTTATGATTGGTGGGGGTCCTTTGACTCACTTGACATCTTTTAAATATAAATTTTTTATGTATAAATAACTACTAAATAAATTATCGTAATAAAATAAATTTAAAGTCCCTAACATTAAAATCCATAAGCATTTATCCATGATAAAATTTAATTAAATATACTAAAAATACTAATTTGTTCTACATTAAAATAATTTTGATATGTAAACATACTATATAACCACCAAAAATTATTATCCACATGATAAAAATAAACTATATAGTAGTAAGTTCAAATTATCAACCATGAAAAAAAATTAATAAATAGTCAATCTGACTTAGCGTCTAAAACCAAATCAATTAAAGGAACACCCTTATTAGTCTAGTACTTTTGTGTTCTCCATAGAAGTAATGGGAAGTTTGATCAACCATGTGATTACATGACTATTATTAATATCTAATTTGACATTTTTAATAATCCAATTAATCATATTCTCACTTATGGGGGGTATTAACACATTTATTCTTGGAAGAATCAAGGCTCTAGAGTGTAGGTAAAGGAGGTCAAGTGTTTAGTGGCAAAAGTGAATTTGGCTTAACAATTTTGTTTAAAATTTATTAATACTCTTAAACTAAACATGAAAAATATTATTTTGTGGATTGGTTTCAATAGAAGTATGTATTCTCTATGAGGATTCACTTGTACTACCTCATCTAAAAGGATGGTTTTCTCCAATGTGAAACTATTTATCTTATATTACCATGAAAAATCAAGTAAGTGCAAGGAATAATATTAATAAAATTCACAAAACTAATCTCTAGAGCATAAAAATGGGTAGACAAATCAGTTTCATGATAGAAAGGCCAAGGAATAGTGTTATTAGTCCTATGAACAAGAAATAATTGCTATGAAGGATTAATCTCTTTATGTTTATCATCATTCCTTCCCCCAACATTTTTGTATCAATCATGTGAATTTGGGGTCCACCCCAAACATAATAAAATAAGCATACCCATAATAAGCATTCAAAACACAAAATTTATAGCCAAAACATCATCCATTTATCATTTATATTGAAAATTAACCAAGTTCTAATTTTGGGAACTGTAATCATTTCAATACTTTTTATTTGAAATAAAATGACTATCATTGCAACTAAAAACTAAACAAGAAAAATCTTTGCATTAAACCAAATTTATACTAGTCATGAAAATATTCCACGTGTAATCACTATATACATGTTATATATACTAAAATAAACCTGAATGTGTGTGTGTGTGTGTGTGTGTGTGTGTGTGTGTGAGAGAGAGAGAGAGAGAGAGAGAGAGAGAGAGAGAGAGAGAGAGAGAGAGAGAGAGAGAGAGAGAGAGAGAGAGAGAGAGAGAGAGAGAGAGAGAGAGAGAGAGAGAGAGAGAGAGAGAGAGAGAGAGAGAATGTTTAAACCACTTCATTTTACAAGTTAAAACAAACAAAATGTCTATGAAATTATTTTAAAAATAACTATATAGTAACACAACTACCTTATACCCTATATTATTTAATTTATTCAATCTTATTCATATGCTCATATTCTAATAAAATTACCAATACAACTCATAAAATGAGCACATTCTTGTATAACAAATTACTCATGCAATTAATAACCTATGGCTTTCAACTTTTACCAACAAATTTATTGATTTCATTCAAACAAAGGCACAAAATACAATTTAAAATATAAAATTAAACTAATGAGAATAAATATAATAATTTTTATCAAACCCTCTCAAAATACCATAATTGAATCATTCCATTTTAACAACTTTCATCAAAATATGTATTTGAAATTAATAGCTTTCACTCAATACCAAAAACCTCGATGTACACTATTTATCTAAATGACCAAATATGATGTCAATAAAATAATATAACTAATAATTAAAATTTTAAATCATGATCAAAAACTAATAATTCATACTCTAAATACTCAACTAAAAAAACCATGTCACATATAGTCAAATCAACTTATAACCCTAAAGAATATATATAGGTTAAAAAACAAACCACTAAATGAATTTGAAAACCCTAATATACATTACCTTTTTAATTTCACCATCATGCCATGAAAATAGAATGTTAAGGCAAACCAAAATTAAAACTTATCATAATGTATACAACTTCTGAGGTATAAACCTTAAAACCAAATATATGAATCAAGTTCATACAAGAAAAATATTGTATACTAATATAACTGAATCATGAAAAGATGTATTAAAAATACATTACAAATTATCGTAGATTCCCATAACATGTTATCCATATCAAAGTAATTAAAAACCACTAAAAATACTAAGAAATATGATCATTTCATATATTTCACACCAAATAAAAAGAGAATCTATGAACTATGCATATCCACTTTCCACTTCTTTTGTTTTTATAATGAGAATATCAACACAGAAAAACCAAAATAATATTATAAAAATATAACTCGAATGCATAATTTTTTATGATAAAATAATTGACTCATTTAAAAAACTCACTTATCTTTTCACAAAGTTTTCCATGCATGTTTTCTATACATAACCTAGAAACAAATAATCATAGAAATGATGAGTACTAAGAAAGTCTTAAACTTAACTAAATCACAAAACCATAGAAATATCATTTATTTATCATGCATGCCATAAAACCAAAATATTATATAATAAAACATAAAATAAAATCTTTCATGGATATTTACCATTAACTTTATGAGCATACACCCATAACAATTGTTTAAAATGAATTGAATATCAATATATGCCTCTAATACACTTTCTTTCTCAAAATGTTTGAAAAAAATATAGTTTTCATGTAATAATTGATTCAAATCTCAAATAATGAACTGCATTCATGTCTTACAACTAAATGCCCCAACAATTTGTGTCATTCATCTTCCTTATTTTCTCTCTATCCTCCTCAAAAATACATCTCTCTTCTATTAGGGATTCAATTCCACTATCAAGATTGATAAATCATAGTAACATAGACAAAAACCATAACTTTTATAATCTAGTAACCATATCTTATTTTGTCACAATGACATGCCAAATTATGACTAGTTTGTGCTTTTTGCCACTAAATTTACAATACCTCTACAAAATTAATCACCACAATATCCATTTATAAAAATACTTAACTATCCATCCAAATCAAACACCAATTTCATTGACTAAGGTGAGTACACAATTCAATAATAATTGTTTTACTTACAAGTGCTTAAGAATGATAAAAATACATCATTTAATCTCTGAGTAATGAAAACAAGCATGCCACAATAACATGGTGGCTACACTAATATGTATCAATAAATGATCATGGGTTACTTCAAACCTACATCGAGTAACCATGATGTAAATAAAATGGGATCACCTTATCATGTCCATAAAATTATTGTCATCACCGTGAATGTTGATCACATCCTAAAGGGACCATCAGTCTTAGGACTAACATCAACCTCATGAAATGTTACATGATCTATGTCATGTTTGAATTTTAACTTATGTTTTTAAATTGAAACATGAAACCTTTTGATACATAACACTTAAGTCCTCAAAAATATATACTATTGTAAAGGTATACCAATCAGTCTAAGCAATGTGTCTTATCAAAATATACATCTAGAAATGCATGTTAAGGTAATGAAGACAAACATATGTGCCATGAAAAATAATATTATAATTCATGTCAATTACATATGTATATGAAATGAAATGGATTGAAATTTTAATTATTTATGAAATATATAATTTATATTGATATCAAACCAATAAGTGAAATTAAATAATTCAAGATGAATCAAATGATTGAACTCACCTTATTATTGCCTTTATTTTATAATTTAGTGTCAAATAAAATCGATTGTATTCAGAACTACGATGCATGAAAATGTAACATTCTAGCTAGATTAGTGAAATGTCTAAAAATTAAAATACTTAAATGGTTACAAGTAATTATAAATAACAAAATTAACCAAAAATTTAGAAATTATCAAATAAGTATCAAAATCAAATCTGCACAACTATCAACCTTTTCATAATGATCATTTCTGAAAAGAATATGTTAAACTTCACTATGAAAACTAAAGATAGCACATCTAATACTAAATAAAAATTTAATAAATGTACTAAATTATGATATCAATCACTTAATTAATGCTAAGAGTAATAAATATAATTTAAAGTAGTAATATTTCATATTTTCATACATGGAGAAATGAATATTCAATTGAGTACAAACTTGTTGGCCACTTCCAATAATTTAAAAATTGATGACCAATGTCATCAATATGGCATAATCAATTATTGTCAAGACTTTTAAGAAAAAGGGGGTGATTAAAATATTCATAATACTATAAACCTTTCCAACTAGTTTCACTTGTTAAATTAGGTTGTAAATAATTTTCAATTAAGATAAATCTTGAAAGTGTGACATAATTTAAATATTTTCTAAAGTAGTTATGTGGAAACCCATTTTAAAGAGTAAAGTATTTAGGTATAAATTATTCGGCTTGCATGGAAAGAAGAAAGGGAATAGATTAAATAGGGAATTTAAAGATAGATAAATAACCAATGCATATCCTATAATATAAATTTTGAAAACTAAGTAATGCTTTCAACACACTCATATTGAGTTCTTTCCTAATTTTTATAAATTTATCTACAAAATGATCATACAATAGTATCTAAAATAAATTAAAACTCACAGTGATATAATATATCGTATATTTCCTCTTAATTCATAGTGATGAATACTTATATCTTGAACAAATGTTGATCTAACCAAAGAATAAAAACAAATATAAAATTGACAAGCCAAAAAAAATCAACAAATTGAAGAAGAAAGTAAGATAATAAACCAAAAATGAAATTAATTAAAATAAAGGGAAATCTAGTTATAAGAAAAAATTAAATGTTGATCATTAACTGAATAACATATCCAATTACCATCAAGATCATATATTTAATTAGTATTTTTCCTAAGAAGAACAATAATTTTATAATCACCAAGCCAATGATAATCAAACTTGTGATGTTTACATGGGTATTCACGTGCTTTATCCAAACATAGAACTAGATCACGTAATTTAAAATATTTACTAGAAATTTTTTATCAAAAAATATATTTATTGTCTTTAGCATTCTCTAATTTTTGTAAAATAGTATCCTTTGTTTCATTTAAAGATAAGAGATCATTGAGTCTTTATTTTATCATATGAGTATCTTCAAATAGGTATTAAAGTAAAATTATTGTGAAAGATATTTTAAGTTCAATTGGTAATGTGGATTTGAAACCATAATCTAAAATAAATGGTGAATATCTTGTGGTAGATTTTATTATTGTACAATTAGCCCATAATCCTTGAAAAAATTTCAAATGCCAATTTTACTTATTCTCATAAACTAACTTTTTCATAATTGAAATTATATGTTTGGTAGTGGACTCAGATTGTTCATTCCCTTAAGGATAATATTTTGAGGAATCACTTGAGATAATATAATAGTGTCCCAAATATTATAAATAATCATTTGAAATAAATCAAGGACCATTATAAGAAATAATCTCATAGGATACACAAAATCTAGAAAAGATATGATTTTTAAAATATGAAATCACTTCAATTGTAGAAAAAATTTTTAAGGATTTGTCTTCAGAACATTTTATAAAGTAATATGTAGTATTCAAAATATACCTATCACCAATTAGATAATTATGATGAATATAAGAGATAAAATCAATTCACCACTTAGTGAAGGGTTTTTTCTAGAATAACTATGTTTAAAGTCATAGCATGTAATCTATCTCTGCTAATAAATAATTGTCAAGGCATGCACACATAAACCAACTTATAAGAATATTTAGACAACATAGGCAAATAATAGTCTACATGTAAAATATTATA
Organism: Torreya grandis; assembly: GCA_037957365.1. NCBI lineage: Eukaryota > Viridiplantae > Streptophyta > Pinopsida > Cupressales > Taxaceae > Torreya > Torreya grandis. The sequence continues at coordinate 498,051 of JARHVA010007131.1, forward strand.
AGTAATTTTTGTTGCATAATGACCACCAGAACTACCATCATGGCATCCTCTAAGAATCTTTTGAGTTTGATCATGAGTTAAACATTATAAAAGAACTCCATCCCTATTTATATAGAACATAAACTTCTCTAATAATTTTTTTAAAATATTAAAGTCTAAGTGATCTTATTTATTATCTAAATTATTAGGACTAGCATAATTTTAAAAATAGTAAACTAAGACATGATACCAATCATCCTAATCAAGTAAACAATACCATTCATTCCTTTCATATCCAAACATAAACTATTTAGAAAAAAAATCAAATTTCATTATTTATAAGTGAGACTTACCATGAAAATAATCATCAAATGATAATACTAAAACATTTATAATACATGTCATGTTTTAAGATAAATGCTTTGATAAGTCATTTCCTTTGATAGTATTAGATGAATCTAATTCAATATCAAATTATTGAATTTAAATATCCATTTAGAAAATATTTTGTAGAAATTATTTTTGAATTATAGAAAATCTTTATTCTGTACACTTGGAAAATACTTATGATGGATGTACCTTCATTTTCTATACCTATCCCTCTACCAAAGGCTTCCATACACTATCTCTCTATGCATTATTGTTTATCTATTATTTTGACCTACGAATTATGATGACCTATGCCTTCTATCTTGCCCATAATGTTATAAACCTACTTATCTTCCACCTCTAAAATTTATACACTTGTACCTAATTTTTTTCTTCCTACACACCTACATCCTAGTCATAGAATCCTATGTTGGTACAAGTTTCCTTACCTAACACATGTGTTCAATGCCCAAATGTCATCCAATTTTCAAATGAAACATATCCCTATGCTTAGACTAAGTGAATTAATGTGAGATATTATCCAAATGGATTGGTATAAATATAATATAAACCCTCATTCATTCTCAACCTATTATAACATTGAAAGGACATAAAAATACCAAGGAATATAAAAAAAACATTCTATCAAAAACTTAAGTGATCAAAAACTTCCCTATTTTATCTTATTTCCATATAAGTGATAGGGACAACACATATTTAGGTCATAAGTGCTGAAGGTGAATCCCAAGAGATATAGTTTCCAAGTTACAAATTAGTTCAATATTGTACTTGAATATCACACATTACATGATTCAAAAATAGTGTATGCATCTATATATGTTTGCCCTAATTATTTCACTAATCCCACTATTTATTAAAATTAATTTCATAACCATTATCCTAATTAAATAAATAGATCCCATTCCCCATTATACATTTCCTACATAATTAAAACCTTCCTACATACCCCATACTATATTAATCCATTGATTATCCCACTAGCATCCCATTAAACCACTAATCCTACCTCATTTATTAACCACTTGCCCCACCTACCAATTTAAAATTCAAAATATTCTACCTACCTCCCCATAGCCAATATATCAATAGCATCTCCTTCACACCTATATCCTTAAACCTACCTAAAACCCCTAAAGGAATCCCTATTAACTGCTAATCAAATCTAGAAGCCTCTAAAATCTAGATCCTTCTCTAATTCTCTATAATTCTCTAAAACTAGAGGTTTATTATGAATTTAATATTCATTTTAATCCTCCCCACCACACTATAAATAACAAAGCAAGGAGATTGATTAACCTAATTTAGAATATAAAAAATATATCTTAGCCTTCATACTCCCATTGCATCCAAATTATACCTGCATCCAAGAAGCCATTGATCCTTCTTGCATCTATCATGAATTTTGAAGCCACCATTATCAAGCAATTCAACAAGAAAGTCAATAATATTTGGAGAATCCATTTTAATATCTTAGAGGAAAGACAAGATAAATACGTTAATGGTAATAACCCTATTATAAGTTCTGATTGCTTCTATATTCTCTTCCTTTGATGTTTTTTAGATTTTGGGTTAAGTTACTATATTTAGTATATTGAATCCATAGCTCAAATTTTATAAGGATACACATAAGAAAACATGTATTGGATAACTACATATGTCTATGGGCCTCTTCAGAGTATTGGTTATGTAAGAAGTGCTAATTGATAAATGGGTATTTGGGGTAGCTCGATACTATGTTCTTACTAACCCATATTTCTCATAGCCAATATGAAGATGAATAACTAGGGTTTTGATATTTTAAAAGGGGTGATAGTCCATGACCCAAATCTAAATGCACCAAAGTGAAGGTGATAAAGACCTCAGAAGTAAATAGGTGGGTTCATTCAGATTCAGTAGATATTCTATACTGGACATTGACACATGATATAAATAATAACATCAATACAACCATCCTAGTTTGACATAAGTGTCTATGGCTATAGATTCATAATTTACAAAAAGGTTACCATATTAAAATCCATATGTATTCCACTTTCTACCTATTCTAGATCTAGATTTGTATTAACATCAGAACCAATTAAGTATTTTGTTTTCATTATAATATATAACATAGTTATACTTTTTATATTTAACATCTAACCATAAAAAAATAAATATGTTTATCTAAGTTTCACAAATAATTATCCTAATTTAGAGACAATATACCATGTTTATGCCCTATGTTATATCTTTCCCTTTAACCCTAGATTCCACCAATCTAGATTTTAGGATTGAACATTTACTAAACCTGATTCGTATGAATATAATTTTTTGGATTCCTGAGGTTTTAGTGCATTGCTCAAATTTTATAATTATTTTTCATTTGTATTGAATGTAAAATAGTAATAAAAAAATTGATTTCAAGTGGAATATCAAGAAGCATTGATCACTCATCTCAATAATAGAAAGGGATTAATAGATGCATTTTTTTATGTTTCAATAGATAAATATTAAGCATGATAATTCTAAGGATTCCTCAGATAGTGACAGAGACTCCTTAAAAGGTACTACAATTGATTCCATAAAAATAAATCTACCTACATATAGTGGAGGAATATATTATGACTTTCAACCTTTATTCCCAAAACTAATATTTCTACATCTTACATTGGAAACCCTACCATTTCGACTCAAACAATGGTTTCAATGCCTATATCTACCCAAACTCTGGGTACACCTCCTTTGGTGACTTCTCAAATGTCCAAATAAAAAGAATAATATATGAAATATTTTATACAAATTATTAAAATTTTAAAAACTAAGGTTACAAATATTGATCAAAATTCTTTGAAATCTCCATATGTTATTGATTCACAAGAGGTGTTGTATAATCCATTTACACCAGAGATATATTTTAAACCCTTTTCTAATTGATTTTTTTACACCTAATTTCACATATTACGATGGAAAGGGGGATCTCGAACAATATCTTTGATCTCTTTATGTAGCATGCCTTGATTATGCCTCCAAATATTAAAATTTAACCAAACTATTTACAAGGAGCATCAAGGACTATGTTGTAAGGTTGTTCTATGATTTACCTAATCACTTAGTAAATTCTTTCAAACCCTTTATGGATCTATTTTTGGCACACTTCTCTATTAACATAACCAAAAAGGATTCATATTTATAAATTGAAAAAATCAAATAAGAAACCAATAAATCTGTTAATGAGTATGTCTTGAGGTACAAGATGATGTTAGCCAAAATGATCAATCCTATGGTAGATACATATATTTTCAATAAAATTTTGGTGGCTCATTTACACAAGTATATTATTTTCAAAAATTTCAATGACTTATGCCACATTTTACACAATCATGACATGAAATTTATCTCATTAAACAAAATTATGTATGTATTAAATCCACCAATTACATCTACATATAATACTAAGTTTACTGTGAAACCAAGTTATAAGATTAAATATCTTATGAATAAAAAAGAAAAAACTACTATGGTTAATGTGGTGTCATGAAAGCCTAATGAACTTGTGTTAACCAATGCACCATGGAGACAATTTACATGCTTGCATAAGTCTCCTATTTCATTACTCTTGTGGCTTGTATACTCTCATCTTATATCTCTCTCATCCCATAGAGGTTGATATGAGTAGACCTCAATCCAAAGGGTATGATGTGAATGTTTATTGTGAATATCACCAAGTCTCTCAAAATTCTATGAATATATATGTTTCACCTTAAATCATAAGATCCATAACCACATCAATGATCAAAAGACTACCTTTAATGTCCCTCTAGAGGAATTAGGTTCACAACCTAGTGACCACCATAGACAAAAATATTTTAAAATACTTTGTAAAATCATTCAAACAAAGATTTAGAAGTTCAAATGACATATAATGCACACCCTCCCCCATCTCATTATGATCACCCATTATATGTGATTACTGGTACTTATATGTGGTATACACCTTCTATGGTTCAGAGATATTTTGTTACTTTTGATAATAATGAGATTAGGGATGATGACTCATATTTTCATTCCTTATTCATTAGAGTATATGTTTGACCACTATCTTATAAATAATTTTATTATTGATAGTTTTACAATTAATAATGTTTATATCATGACATTACTTATGAATTTATGTTATAAAAACCATGATTTACATCCTTCAACTAGATCATGGGGTGACCTTGGATACATACACTTTGAGTAGTTCCTTCTAAAGTGCATGGGTATGTTAAATACATTCATGCCAAATGGGTAGTTACAGCTTCCATAATTTTATAGGAACATCCTCTTGGTCAAAATAAATAATTACCTAGGAAGTTAATTATACAACCACCTAAGGTTAATCTTTTACAATAGGGTAAACCACAAGCAATTCCCTTTACTAGGTAGCCAATACTTGAAAAACCATTGCATCAAATATCCATAATGGGTTCCATATAATCCTCATATAATACACAAAATATTAAGATATCCAAGACACCTACACATGTTCCTATCATTTATACTCAAAATAAAGCACATAGCACTCAATTATGGGTTCCATAAACCCCTACTCTTGCTATTTATACTTCATAACCACATAGTCCTATTTTACAAATGTAGAGCATCACACCTACTATAATAACATATATTGTGCCTATACATGCTCTTCAACAGTGTCGCTAGATTATTACACTAGGTTCACATTGGGGTGATATCTATAAACATCCTTTGGATGCAATCAGAGGATAGTATTTTCCTTTCACATATTCCAAAAGTAATAGACAAATTAAAAAAAATTCAAAAATACCAAAATATTTTCAGCATTACATATTCTATTATCTCTTTAGCATATATGTTGTTGGTTCCATATTGGTATATGGCATATAAATTTTTCATATATACATGTGTTTCACACATTTTTTAGTGTGATTCAAGAATATACAAATACATGATATATGCACTTTTCGATATTGGGATTTCACTCTACTCACATATCTAGGATGTTGGGGGCATCCACCTCTATGATCACGAGACACAAAAATAATATCATTCTATGATTAATTTTACCTTATCATTTTTGATCTCATATATTTAATTACACATGCCTTTATCCATGATTATAAATTTCACAATGTACTTGATATGCTATGTACTTGACATTTTTCACCAGCAAATATGTCTAGGTACTAGTATAATATGTTTATATTAGTTGATTATTCTTTCCTTTATGAACTTCCTTCAGTGTCTTGTATTTATATTATATTTTATTTTTGAGCATTCAAATATAATCCATTATTTACAGCCCTCGTACCTTTGTTTGCTTGCTTGATATTCGAATATGCCATTGTTTGTTGTATATTGACATTTGAATATGCCATTTATTTCTTTGTAGATATTTTAATAAGTCATGTATATTAACTTGTATGGAATTTGAACATGCCCATTGATTGAGGTCTCCTTGGAACATTTCCTTTTTGACTTGATTTTGAGTGTTCTTATATGTGTCTTTTATTTTATTGTTGAACTTGTATTGTTGCTATCTAGATAATTACATGATTCACAACATGAATCTTAGGACTTGATGTGATCACATACTTTTTGATTCAATGATATATCTAACTATACATGTTCCTTCTATGTGTTATATGGTACATTAATAGTTATATGGTTTTCTTATCCTTTCAAGGTGAAGTAATTACTAGCTTTTGTCTTCTCTCGCCTCAAAGGGGGCAAGGGCATATTAGTGGGTGTGTGCCATAGATGCATGACTTCCACATTAGTCATAATTTTAAATATAAAGTGGGGGAATGTTTTTGAAATGTTTTCTCCACACTTATTCAATATTTAGCATACCTAAGTTATAGTGGGGACATGTTTTGGAAACATGTTCTCCATATTGACACTTACACAAGTTATCAAATTCATATCATAGTGGGGGAATGTTTTTTAAAAGAAATATTCATAATGGTAATTATATAAAAAATTTAAAATTTACACATACAGTGGGGGCATGATTAGGAATCATGTTTTCCATACTTACATAGTTTTCAAGTTGGCCAAATTACATAGTTATATGATTTAGATACACATTTGTGATAAAATTATATACATTTCTACCAATTAGTTTACATATTTTTAACATGAGACATATCTAAGGTGCATATTCTATGCAATGTGTACCTAATATTAAAAAATCAAATTAGTTTTAGATTCAAAACACTTTAAGGACTTGCATCACTCACTAGATTAGACTTTTATAGACTATATTGAGTCAATCTACCATAGTAGTTGGTTTATTTTTTTGTACGGTTGAGATGTTTAATCACTAAATATTTCCATGTTTTTAGGTTTAAATTGATTTTATCATCTATCTTCTCCATTTTTATAGTGTGAGTTGACTTGGTTCACTCACACACACCAAATTATAAGTATGATTGGGTTGCACATTTGAGATAGTCTCAACTACTAGGTAGCAATCCATTTTTTATCTATCTCCTTATATATATGAACCTTGTAGATTTATATTTTTCCTAATATCATTTTTAGTGATTCATAATGATACATATTTCAAATGAAATTTTCAAAATTTACGAAGGTTGCATCGATGCACATGTGTACTCTTAAACCCTGATCTCTTTCAATTTAAATCATTTCATATTTTTAATTTCAGATTATATACACTAATTATATATTTTAATATGCTATTATTTATAGGCCAGTTACTAACAAAACACTCAATTTAGACTCAAGAAAATATAAGGTGTTTTATACATACTCAAGTATGCATTCTTTCTCCTTTAAACTAAAAATTCATTACTAGATTAAAGGGGGGATAAATGTAGACACTATTTTTGAATTATTTATCACAATTCTTATACACTTGGAAAATATATATCATGGATGTACCTTAAATTTATAGACCTCTCCCATTACCGAAAGGCTCACATACACTATCTCTTTGTGCATCATTTCTTATATCTTAGTCTGACCTATGTGTTCAAATGACCTAAGCCTTATATCTTTCCAAAAATGTTATAAACCTACTTATTTTCCACCTCTAAAAGTTTTGGATTTGTACCAAATTTTATACTTCCTAAAAACTTTTGTCCCATTTAGACACATACATCAACACAATTGTCCTTACCTGACACAAGTGTCCATTTCCCAAAAGTCATCCAATTTTCAAATGAAACATATTTATATGGTCAACCTAAGGGATTTAATGAAAGATATTATCTAAAGTGATTGGTATAAATATAATATAAACCCTCATTCATTCCACATATAACATAAACTAGAAAACATCTAAAGAGACTAAGGCAACTTATCAAAAGAATTATATCAAGCACTCAAGTGATCAAAATGTTCCGTATTTTATCCTATTTCTATATTAGTCATAGGGACATCACATATATAGGTCTAAAGTATTTAATTATTATCCCAAGAGAAATATTTTATAAGTTACAATCTAGGTCACTATTATACTTGTTTATCACATGTTTCATGAATCACACACAAGCCAATTAGTAGTGCAAAACTACATAATTATGATGACCTATTTTAGTATTAGCTATTCCAACACACTCATTGGTAAAGGTATATTTGGGGTATATTGACATTGTGTGCCCACTAACTCATTATTTCTGCAACTAATATGAAAATGAATAACTAGGTTTTTTTATTTGACAAGAAGTGACAGTCCATGACCTAGATCTGAATGGATCAAAATGAGGCTGACAAAAACTCTAGAAGCATCTATATGGTCACATATAAATTAAATAGTTATTTTGTACTAGATAATTACATTTAATTTAGATAATATCATGAATGTAACCATTCAGGTTGATGCAAGTGTCCACAGCTATGTAGACATAATTTATAGAATTACATGATTATATAAGAATCTAGATTCAGTCTAATTTATACCTATTATAGATCCATATCTATATTAGCATCAAAACTAGTTAAGTATCTTATTTTCATTAAAATATCTAGAATATTTATAATTTCTATATTTATCATCTCAATATAATAAATTTAGTATATGTTTATCTAATTTTCAAAAAAAATGGCTTGCTTTAGAGATAGTCTACCATCCTTATGCCTTAGGCTATCTCTTTCCCCTTTAATCTTAGCTTCCCCAAATATAGATTTTAGTATTAAACATCTTCCTTGAATAATGGGTTATTTTAAAAGATAAGAAAGAAAATGAAATTTGGATATAACAATAACATTATTCCCCATCAAAAGATAATGAAATTTAATTAAAGAAAATATGAATGAAAACAAACAAAAAATTAATTAATGGATACTTGGTTTATTCATCATTTAAAACTTGTATCATATAGTTAATAGGCCTTCCCTCATTATTTTCATCATTTTTCATCATTATAGTACTTGTAGGTTTTTCACTAGCATTAACATAAACAATGAAAGGTTTATTTAAATTAGATCTAAAAAGTAGAGGTGCACTTGTAATCACATAGTTAATGATATTACAATATAAATTAGCACCTGAATCCCACACATAAGATTTATTTTATTTAAAAACATTTGTAAAGGGTTATATTTATCATTAAAATCATAAACAAATTTTCATATAAAATTGTTGCTACCAAAGAAATATATAAGACTAGATTGATATTTACAGGGTGATAAATCGATAATAACACTATGTGCTCTCAATCATTTGATTTGTAATTTTTAGATAAGATATTTCCTAAAATTTTTCTTTCTATCTAAAAATAGACTTCTTAGGATTTAAATAAATACCATAATTTTTGCATCTTGTGAAAATTTTATGAAGATGATTGGTATGTTTCTTTTATTTTTCTTAGAATGTAAAGTGAAATCACCTAGGTATACCTAAATTAAAATGACACTTAAGTCATCAAAATACACATGCATAGCTATTTCAAAATTTACCCCTAAATTCATGAGACCAAAAATCATTATATTAAAATCAAAAGTTCCTCTATGCGTGGTAAACATATTCTTATGTCTATCACTTAGATTAGTAAAAATTTGATTGTAATCATAAAATATTTCAAGTTAATACATCATTTTAGATCCATAAACTTGTTGTAAAATATGATGAATGCTAGGAAGAGGAAAATTATATTTAAAATTATCCTTGTTAAGATGTCTAAAATATACACAAAGTCTAACATCACCATTTTTTATGAATATGAACTAGAGTTTATATACAATTCAAATATTTTATAGGAAATATGGCATCACCATCAAGAATTTTACCATGCTCCTTGTTGGTGTATTTCAATAAGGGTCTTATTCTATTAAAATTATTCTTAACAATTATAATACTAGGTTTGATATGGATATCATGGTTAATTATATTGGTATCATAACCTTTTAGGTGTTTATAATACCAAGAAAAAACATCAATGAATTCTTTAAACAAATTAATAATATTAAAAAATTCTTTAGGAGTGCATTGAATTCTTAAATAAATGTATTTAGAATTTTTATTAGTACTAAAATTTATGGAAATAATCTAAATTATTATTTTCATATAAGGCCCTTTAGTAATCAAAATTTTGGGTTGATCATTAGGAGTGAACATTGACTCTAAATTGACTAAACTAATAGGAAATTTGTTATTACTTAATTTTATATAATCACTATAATTCAACACATAATCATCATGATAAAAATGATTAACTTAAAGAAAATAATAAATATTCTCATCATAATTAAAAAAAAAAGACAATTTTCATTTAAGTAAAGCACCTTAGGTCTGAAATATTCAAAAATAGATAAGTGAAAGTTGTTTCACTTTCACTTAGAGTAGAATTTGAGGAAAAAACAATAAAATTATCAACTCGGCACTAAATTTAATAAGTACACAAACGATATTAACTTTTCACTTTCAATAAAGGACCAAATTTTTTAAGTGTGTATGTGTGTGTGTGTGTGTGTGTGTGTGTGTGTGTGTGTGTGTGTGTGTGTGTGTGTGTGTGTGTGTGTGTGTGTGTGTGTGTGTGTGTGTGTGTGTGTGTGTGTGTGTGTGTGTGTGTGTGAGTTTGATTAGTTTTATAAATTTTTCTAGCTTATCTAATAATTAATTCAAAATCACAAAATATTTCTAAATATTTTATATTAAGTTCAATCACTTTTTCAAGACCTAAACATAAGGATTCAAATTTTGTGGTATTATTAGAATTATAAAGTAATAATTTATATGAATACCAGAATATTTTACCAATATGAGAAAAAAAAAATTCTAGCACCACTACCATTTTACAAACATGCTCCATCAAATTATAAGACCATAAATTATCTCTATAAAAGGACCTTTCTTTTTGTTTTTCAAGTCCATCTAAAGTTAACAACTCATAAGTACCAATTTTAGTTTCCATGTAAGTAATAATGTTAGGTATGGAATCTATGGGGTTATTATACCATTCCTCTCTTTATACAAAAGCAATTTCATTGCCAAAATGAACCCAAGTTGTATCCTTACCTACAAAATCACTAATTTCTTTTTACCAATATATTCCCAAGAGCATAACATAATTTATAAGAATATCCAATACTTGTAAATTGGTCATACACATAATTCTTTCATCTTATGCGCAATTTTGATAATAATATCACAAAACTTAACATAAGCATTATTAATTTTATCAAGCTAACCAGGTAGACCAATAGCTTATAATAATGAAAAACCTAATGTAATATTGGAAAAATGGTATATATTTTTATAACCACCAACATCAATATGATGAATGTAAGTGTAATTATTGGCTTATAATGAGGATACTATGTATTATTAAAACCAATTATTAAAGAGTTATTTTGTGGGGAAATAATTGTAGCATTATTAGATGCAACATTATCCTATGTGCCTTTTTTCCTTATCTTGATTTTTATGGGATGATGTGTGATTATAAGATGTGTTAGAATTGTCCTTTTAGATAGAGATATAATATATTTTTCTATTGTTGACATCATAAATAGTAATAATTTTGACATCATCTAAAGATTCATCAAATCCACACATGTTTGTATTATCAGAGAGCTCAATGGAGTTAATATCATTTTCATTAATAATATTTTAAGACTTTTATACATCTATACAAATTTTAGGACCATGATCTAAATAACAAATGTTAGAGTAATGAACATTTTATTCATTTCTAATTTTTTGAGGGTTAGCAAATTTACTTGATATATAAGGTTTGTCATTTAATTACCACTTGATGGTGACCAAATCATTTCTAATATTATGAATGTGTTTCAAAATTTATGCATTATTAAAGTTTAAAACTATATCAGCTCTATCCTTAAATCTAATACATTTTAATTTATTTTTATACTCACTATATAATGTTACAATTTTATCATAATCCATAATAACTTTGTATTTTAAAGAAATTTTATATTTTAGAGACAAAGGATAACAAAAATATAATCTAGACAATGTTTTAGATGGTTTCATATCATGGTGATATTCTACTCAATTTAGTGAATCTAGTTATAAAATGATAAACTATTTCACCTAGATCAATAGAAATATTTACTAATTCCTTGATTGACTCTAAATCTTGTTTAGTTTTTCCAAAACAAAATCTAACCAATCCTATATATCTTTCCAAGTATTAATAACACTTGCAGGAAGGCTAATAAAATCTTGATAAGCTTTACCTTCTAAAGTTTATGAAAAGACTCTAAAATAAAAAGTTTCATTTACAATTTAAAATAATCTAAATGGTCCTCCCAAGACAAAACAAGGATTTAGGAGAATTTAGGAACATTAAGTCCTTTAAGTAAAGGTAATTTACTAAGATGAACACCAATATTAATATAATTTATAGGAATCCAGGGATTCAATATAGGATCTACATTTTCTTCATCATAATCTGCTTTATTTTCAATGACTTCTGCTTGATCCATGTTGTTTTGCAAACATAGAATCAGGTTTTAAACTATTTTCTTTGTTTATTCTTCAATTAAAAGTCTTAACAAATTTTAGTACTTGACTAGGTTGGTTTAACTCTATAGTTGTACTAGATTTAGTAGTAATATTAAATTAATAAGGAACAATAAAATCATTATAAGGAAGAACTTCATAAAGAATACAAACTCTATGAGGAGGATCAAAAATTAGAGTTTGTTCTCTTCCATAATAGATTCAATGATTTAATTCCAAAATATATAACTGAATTTGCTTACTAATATTTTTATACAATCCCTTTCAAATATTTTATCATCTTCTTCCTCGGCTATAACCTTAAGAATACAAATTAAATCATAAGGTCTATTATAATAAGGCAAATAAGATCATAAACAATATATACTTGATCTTTAGCAACGTAAATAGTCTGGGAATAGGAAGCAGACATCTAATTTTCATGGATAAGAGAAATAAATAAAATATAAAATATAAAAAAGAGACAAATCAAATTAAAATTTATAACAAAAATACCCACCAGAGTTGACAAATTTGTTGACGATGTAAATTATCACATCAATGAATCAAACTTTTCACCTATCATGAAGTTCGAGTTGGTATAATATGAGTTTAATTATGGGGGATATATGGAGTCATAAATGATACTAATATGTGTAGAGGATTTTATTAATAGTTTTGGGAAATAATCAACAAGTCAAATATGAATGATGTATAAATTCTAAATAAAAATCAATATTTTCTATATGTAAATCAAATTATATCAATATGATCTAACCTATCCAACATATTAAAGTCTATAGAAATTACAATATATTTAAGTAAATATATTCTATTTAGTAAATTCTATTTTGAATCCATTTGTTAATATATCTTTATATCACTAAGCTCAAAATATGTTAAATGAAATGAAATGAAAATGACTAAAAGACAAATAAAATAAATGAAAGAGAAAACCCAAAAATGAAATTGAAACAAAGACTAAGATAATAACTAAACCATACATGTAAGAATTATAATTTAACTAAATAAACAAAGAAAACATTAAAATAAATAAAATATTTAATTATAAACTATGAAAAAAAAACTATTCTAAACATAAGCAAAGAATTATCTATTTTTCAACATTTTCGAAATCTAATGCATAAACCAAAAGACAAAATAGACATGAACTAATATTAATCTAAAAAATAAGAAAACAACTAAAGAATAATTTAAAATATTTAATGCTTCAAATACTAAATTAAATTAATCTAAGTACCAATTAATAACTAATAAATAAATAAGAACACAAAACTAACTCTTTGGAGAATAATAAAACTATAAAATTATAATAATATAAAACGATGACTAAATGAAAAAGCTTTAAGTAAAAGAAACAAATAAAAACTGATAAAACAAAACATAAAATGGCAAATAATATTGAAATTGAGTAAAAGACAAGTAAATAAAGATTAACTTAAAGAATAAAAAAATATCAAAATGAAATAAATAACTAAAGTGAATGAAAAAGTACATATATATATAAAACTAAAATGAAAAAAGGTGGTCAAAATAAATATAAGTTATCTAACTAATTTGATCTAGAATTTAAACTAATCTAACTAAAAATAATATGAATGGGAAAATATAATAAATAAAGATAAGTAAATTTAAAATTTATGAGTCTTAGAACAAGAGTGATCTTAGAATAAAGTGAACTGAGATTTTATTTAGAAATAATAATTTTAAATATAAACAGTCTTCAAAAAGACAACAATTTACAATTGAAAGATCAATAAATTTCACAAAATATGATGTATTCATCATTATTCAAGTCAATTACATGGATTTCTACACATATGAATGTATATCTTAAATCATTAAAAAATATTAAAGCCTAATAAACATAAAATATTTTATCTATGAAATAAATAGGAAACCTAGATATACTTGAAATAAATAAGCAGATTACTTCACTGTCAAAGCATGTGTTATTTAGTTTATCTACAAATAGTTATTTAATCTCATAGATGCTTGCATATTTTTTTAAAAAGGATGGAAAACATTTAAACTTCATATTTCTTCATTACCTATATTATTTATCTCTTGTAATAAATCTTTGATCTCTTTACAAATTAATCCCTTTTAAAGATATTTAGGAAAGAAGTTACAAATAAATTTGGTTTGTTGTCATTAAGATTAATTGATTTTTTAATGTCAATTAGAAAATTTCAAAACTTCAATTTATAAGTTATGTTGGGGTCATTTATGATCCAAAGTAATTTAATTTTTTATTTTTATTTTTAGTTTTTATTTACGGGTTGGTTTCACTCATTGGAGGTTAGTTTTGTAACCACTTCTTCCTTTTGTAAGATTTATAAGATTATCTTTGTGAAAAAAAATAAAAAGTGTGAGATTTTATATTACAAATCCTAAATATATATATATATATATATATATATATATATATATATATATATATATATATATATATATATATATATATATATATATATATATATATATATATATATATATTTCTCTAATTCCTAGCATATTAGTGGTATCAGAGACATGTTGAAAGAAGAGAAAAATCCATGGTTGGATGAGGAGATAGAAAAGCATTAAAAAAAGGATTGAAAGGCCTGGTACTACCATACAAATGGAGTTTCATGATTTATTAGACAATAATGCTAAGGTAATCTATACCACATGTCAAGTTATTTGCATACTTGGTTATTTTGATTACATTTTCCTAGATTAATATAGTAGATGAGAAAACAATAATGGATAGGCATATTACTTTATAGTGTCATTGAATTTTGAGCATATAACAACATCAAAATTTTAATTGAGGAGAGTTCACAACATAGATAGTATGATGACTATTTTACATGGTTTCTTTTTTGTAATGAATGCTTGGAGTTTGACCTATTAATCAACAATATAAAACAAAACTCTGATGCATTTGTATGGGGTTTGAGACTGTCATATGTGGTGCATAAGTACAACACACCTATACTTATTTGAGAAATTTAGTAACTTGTACGTCATCCCATTTTGGAGCATCAAATGGTGTTTGATCTAAAGTTTTATGATAAGTTTAATATTTATTAAAAACTTTTTTTGTGTCATAAATATAAAATATGAATATTGATATTAGCATCATTGAAATAGATGAGAAATTACCTAAATTTTTTGTATGCAATCTTGGTAAAAAAGCAAACATACAACTTACAACAGAATAAGAAGCCTTAATTTGTACGATGGTAGAATTGATTTATACAATGGTGAAATTGAGACTTGTAGCTTTAATTCATAATGCAGACATGGGATGATTATGTAAATGATATGGCAAAGAATATTAAGTTTTTTTATATTTTTATTAAATTCATTCTCTTTGTATGGGAGTGTGGACTCCTCACAAAAGTGACAAGTCATTTTTTTAATTATTTTTCCCAGATGAGTTGATTTTTACAAGAAAAAGTAATTTTTTATCATAATAAAAGAAAATAAAGTTTAAAAGTAAAAAATCTCTCTTTGTATTCTATAAACCCTCTTATAGCACTTGGAAAAGCTTGTTTTGTGTAAAGATTTTGAATGTAGGAAGTCTAGGGTTCAAAACCCATTAAAATTATTTTTTGGTCAAAAGTATTTTTTGACATCATTTTGTATAAAGGAGTTATAAAGTTTAAATTAAATTTAAAATAATGAATAAATAAGGATGTAATAGGTTTTATAAGGTGTTATTTTTTACAAGTCCTAGGTATCCTTGTATTCAAAAACTATTTTTGAAGGTAAAGGCAAAACCTTAAAATAGTATTCCTTTATCTTGTTTTTTGGCACCATGGTGAAAATTATGAGTTTCATTTCTGAAAATGATAAATTAACTCCTAAAAATTATAAATAATGGTCAATAAAAATATAAAATACATTAATATTTAATGACCTATGGGAAGTAGTTAAAAGCAATAAACATTACCCACCAATCCCATAAAGCTCGTAGAATTTTAAAAATGTGACAAGCATGCCCTTACTTTATTGAAATCAACTTGAAATGCATAAGTCATAATTCACATAGAGGTGATCAAGTCTGAAGCTTGGAAAGCATAGAAAGATTTAAAATATTTGTATGATAAACAACTTGCTTATAGAAAAATTGATCTTTTTGTGTAATTACTCAACACTACACTAACAGATGATGAAGATGTTTCATAATATGTATCATGAATTAAGAATTTGAATCAACAATATAGCACTATTGGTGGGAAAATTGATGATGAAATTCTCATTTCTATTATTTTTAATGGTCTTAGCCATAGCTATAGGAATTTTTTGGAGATGTTACAGCTTAGTGATAAGCTTTAAAAATCTACTTTTGATTCAATTTATGAGTTGCTCACTCAACATGAGTGATAATTTACAAACAAGAAATCTACTAAGGAGGCACACTATTCTAAAATAGTAAATCCATTGTATGATCCCAATAGAAGACATAAAAAGAAACATATACACTCTCAAAATCACACTTCCAAGCATGAGCATCATTCTAGTTTTTAGAGACATAATCATCACTCTAGACATAGGGATAATTTAGGTTCTCCTAAGCATAAACATCATTATGGTTCTATAAATCATGAGCATCGCCACAAAAATTTACATGGACACAAAAACAAGCACATGTATTCTTCTTTATGTGGCTATTCTTCCTCTAGTTCTAGTGGATGTGATAGAATATGATACAATTATGGTGGCATAGGACATCTCTCTACAGAATGCCCCTTTAAAAGGAGGTCCTTTCAACATCAATAGAAGGTAAAATCTAACATTACTGGTCACTCTAGTCACTCTATTTCTTGTTATGGGTATTATTTTGAATCTTCTTCTAATGGATGGGATGACTACAAATTTCCTTGCTCCATAGTTGATGACTATATATTCATAGATGGTGACTCACCCATCTTGTGCAAGATTTTAGTCTCAAGATTGGGATTTGTTGTAGTAACATTTTTTGGCTTGTATACTTTTCTTTCATAGATGTAGTGTTTCTATGATATTTAATGTGGAGCATTTTAGTGGTTTGTACTTGGTTTATTTGTTACATGGCTTCTTACCTCTTCCTGATAGGGGAGAAGATATTAAATATTGAATTTCGATCAATTTTTGGTGATTTTTTATATGAGTTAGCATTGAGTTTCTAACATTGTTAATGTTATTGCTGAGAAAAGGCCTACAAGAGATGTTGGTGATTGTTGGACATTTGCTTGAGATGTGTCATACACAATACAAGGGGAAATCACTTGTTAGATAGATTATGTGTGAGGATCGATGTAGTTGGATAATAAATGATCATGTTATACTAAAATGTGGGGATGATCAAGGTATAAATCAATCCAAGATGCATATTATATGAGTTGTAGTTGTAGCAAAGTCTACTTGGATGACTCATAGTTCATTACTTCAGTCTTTTTATACCTCTTTGGATCAAGAGGGATTTTTTTGGGATTATTTATGATCCAAAGTAATTTAATTTGTTATGTTTTTATTTAGTTTTTATTTACAGGTTAGTTTCACCCGTTGGAGGTTGGTTTTGTAACCACCTTCTTCCTTATGTAAGCTTTATAAGCTTATCATTGTAAAAAAAAATAAAAGGTGTGAGATTTTATATTACAAATCCTGAATATATATATATATATATATATATATATATATATATATATATATATATATATATATATATATATATATATATATATATTCCTCCTATTCATGAAATATCAAGTTAGACTAAAAATTATGTTTAAGAGATCAAGTTAAATTAAATTAGCATACCAATAACATTTGCAATGAGTGGGGCCCCTTTGCTCACTTCACATAATTTATATAAACATTTATCTATGCATAAACAAATACTAAATAAATGTTAACAATAAAATAAATTTAAATTTCCTAACATTAAAATCCATAAGTATTTATCCATGATAAAATTTAAGTAAATATACCAAAAATATTGATATATTTTGCAGGAAAGCAAGTATGTTGTGTAAAAATACTATATCACTAACACAAATGATTATCCATATGCTCAATATAAAGTAGATAACTGCAAGTTCAAAGTATCCCTCATCAAAAATAAAATAAATAAATACTTATTTTGACTCAACATTTAAAACTAAATCAATCAAAGCATCACCCTTGTCGGTTTGGTACTCTATGTACTCCATATAAGTAGTGGAAAACTCGATCAACCACATGCCTACATAACTATAATAAATATCTAACTTCACCTTATTAATCATTTAGGTAACTATAGGATCACTTGTAGGTCTACTAACACATTTCATATTAGGATAAGCATGTCTCTCAAGTCTAGGTGAAGGAATTCTAGTGTTTAGTGATATTGGTGAATTTAGCTCAAAGCATTATGTTACATTTGGGAACAGTTTTATGCTGAACATACAAAGGATAATTATGTGAATTGAGTTCAATATCAGTATGCATTATCTATGAGGATTCACTTGTATTACCTTTTATGAATATATGAGCCACCCAATATAAATATATGTATACTCTATTACCATAAATACTTAAATAAGTGGAAGGAATAGTATTAATAAAATTAGAAAAAAGGGACCTAAAACATCAAAATAGATAGACACAAAAGTTCAATGATTTATAGGCTGAGGAAAAGTGTTAGCATTCTTATGATCATAAAATTATTAGCCTCGAGAACTACCCCATGAGGGAGTACTCTCTCTATGTCTAACCCAAAAAATTCTACATAAATCATGTGAATTTTGGGTCCATCCTGACATACTAAAAGAAGCATACCTGTAATAAGTTTTCAAATCACAAAATGTATAAATAAGAGAGCATCCATTTATCATTTATACTCAAAAATAACCAAGTGATAATTATAGGAACTATAATCATTGAAAAAATCTTCACTTTAAATAAAATGACTATCATTGTAACTAAGAACTGAAGAAGAACCTTCTTTGCATTAAACAAAATTTACACTAGACATGAAAATATTCCAAGTGCAATCATTGTATGCATGTTCTCTATACTAAAATAACCTTGGATATATATGTAATTTATAGTATATTTAAACCACTTCATTTTACAAGTCAGAATATGTCTATGAAATTATGCCAAAATCACTAT